>ONZH01022779.1:0-127935 GCA_900303285.1 Rhinella marina
AATATATAGGCCTTAACTGGCAACTGTACTGTGCGTTCTCTTGGCAAAGTAATTTCTCATAACTGTTGTTCATACAGGTGTGTCTGATCACTGAGTACACGGCTGTGTACCTTGAAAAATACAATATATAGGCCTTAACTGGCAACTGTACTGTGCGTTCTCTTGGCAAAGTAATTTCTCATAAACTGTTGTTCATACACACCGTCTGGACCCCCGTATAAAGATAACGGTCTCCTCTTTTATTCCGGTAGAGGAGAGGACGAATCGATTGCTGGAATACCAGAGGGAAACTCGTGCAGAACATGATGGAGATTTTCCCACCCACCATCGGCTGGGGCAGAGAGGAGAGGGTCTCCAGAGTCCCACAACATCCATCAGGCCCACAGCCACCAGGGGGAACACTCTCCAAGTGTGGGACACGTTCATGGCACCCCTCGTGCAACTTCCATCACTGCGGGGCCGCTATCAGCAGGAGGACAAGTATCGGCGGATGTTGCGGGAAGTACCTGGCAGACCGTAACCCCTGTCCTCCCCGATCCCTCGGCGTCCTACACTTACTGGGTCTCCAAGTTGGACACGTGGCTGGAACTGTCCCTGTACGCCTTGGAGGTGCTTGCCCTGCCCTGCCGCCAGCGTGCTATCAGAAAGGGTGTTCAGCGCAGCCGGGGGCATTATAACCGATAAGCGCAGCCGCCTGTCAACCGACAGTGCCGACAGGCTGACGCTAATCAAAATGAACAGCAAGTGGATTGACCCGGACTTTGCTTCTCCAACCGTGGAAAGCAGCCAAAAGTGAAGTGCCATCTGTATGAAGTGCCATTTCCTCCTCCACCTCCTCCTCCTCCTCCTCCTTAACCGCCGTAGAATTGCTCCGTAAATAAGAAAAATTTATATGTTTATGGCTCACCTCTTGGGCCTCCAACAAAATGTTTTAAGAGGTCTCACCTCTTGGGCCTCCTCAATAATTTTTAACCGGTCTCACCTCTTGGGCCTCAACATAATTTTTAACCGGTCTCACCTCTTGGGCCTGCACAAAATGTTTAAAGAGGTTTCAACCTCTTGGGCCCCCACAAAATGTTTAAGAGGTCTCACCTCTTGGGCCTCCTCATAATTTTTAACAGGTCTCACCTCTTGGGCCTCCACATAATTTTTAAACAGGTCTCACCTCTTGGGCCTCCACAAAATGTTTAACAGGTCTCACCTCTTGGGCCTCCACAAAATGTTTAAGAGGTCTCACCTCTTGGGCCCTCCACAAAATGTTTAACAGGTCTCACCTCTTGGGCCTCCACATAATTTTTTAACACGTCTCACCTCTTGGGCCTGCACAAAATGTTTAAGAGGTCTCACCTATTGGCCTCCACATAATTTTTAAACGGGTCTCACCTCTTGGGTCTCCACAAAATGTTTTAACAGGTCTCACCTCTTGGGCCTCCACAAATGTTTAACAGGTCTCACCTCTTGGGCCTCCACAAAATGTTTAACAGGTCTCACCTCTTGGGCCTCCACATAATTTTTAACACGTCTCACCTCTTGGGCCTGCACAAAATGTTTAAGAGGTCTCACCTATTGGGCCTCCACATAATTTTTAACGGGTCTCACCCTCTTGGGTCTCCACAAAATGTTTAACAGGTCTCACCTCTTGGGCCTCCACAACAATGTTTAACAGGTCTCACCTCTTGGGCCTCCCACAAAATGTTTAAGAGGTCTCACCTCTTGGGCCTCCTCATAATTTACTTAACCGTCTCACCTCTTGGGCCTCAACATAATTTTTAACCGGTCTCACCTCTTGGGCCTGCACAAAATGTTTAACGAGGTTTCAACCTCTTTGGGCCCCCACAAAATGTTTAAGAGGTCTCACCTCTTGGGCCTCCTCATAATTTTTAACAGGCTCACTCTTGGGCCTCCACATAATTTTTAACAGGTCTCACCTCTTGGGCCCTCCACAAAATGTTTAACAGGTCTCACCTCTTGGGCCTCCACAAATGTTTAATGAGGTTCATCTTGGGCCTCACACAAAAATGTTTAAGAGGTCTCACCTATTGGGCCTCCAATAATTTTTTAACGGGTCTCACCTCTTGGGTCCACAAAATGTTTAACAGGTCTCACCTCTTGGGCCTCCAAAAATGTTTAACAGGTCTCACCTCTTGGGCCTCCACAAAATGTTTAACAGGTCTCACCTCTTTTGGGCTCCACATAATTTTTTAAACACGTCTCACCTCTTGGGCCTGCACAAAATGTTTAAGAGGTCTCACCTATTGGGCCTCCACATAATTTTTTAACGGGTCTCACCTCTTGGGTCTCCACAAAAATGTTTAACAGGTCTCACCTCTTGGGCCCCACAAAATGTTTAACAGGTCTCACCTCTTGGGCCTCCACATAATTTTTAACACGTCTCACCTCTTGGGCTCCAAAATGTTTAACAGGTCTCACCTATTGGGCCTCCACATAATTTTAAATAAGGTTTAGGTTCTCACCTCTTGGGCCTCCACAAAATGTTTAACAGGTCCTCACCTCTTGGGCCTCCACATAATGTTTTAATAGGTCTCACCTCTTGGGCCTCCACAAAATGTTTAACAGGTCTCACCTATTGGGCCTCCACAAAATGTTTACAGAGTGTCTCACCTCTTGGGCCTCCACAAATGTTTAACAGGTCTCACCTCTTGGGCCTCACATAAATTTTTAACAGCGTCTCACCTCTTGGGCCTGCACAAATGTTTTAGAGGTCTCACCTATTGGCCTCCACATAATTTTAACGGGTCTCACCTCTTGGGCCTCCACAAAATGTTTAACAGGTCCTCACCTCTTGGGTCCCACAAATGTTTAACAGGTCCACCTCTGGGCCTCCACAAAATGATTAACAGGTCTCACCTCTTGGGCCTCCACAAAATGTTTAACAGGTTCACCTCTTGGGCCTCCACAAAATGTTTAACAGGTCTCACCTCTTGGGCCTCCACATAATTTTTAACAGGTCTCACCTTTTGGGCCTCCACAAAAGGTTTAAGAGGTTAACAGTGGAAAGCAGCCAAAAGTGAAGTGCCATCTGTATGAAGTGCCATTTCCTCCTCCACCTCCTCCTCCTCCTCCTCCTTAACCGCCGTAGAATTGCTCCGTAAATAAGAAAAATGTATATATTTATGGCTCACCTCTTGGGCCTCCACATCATTTTTAACAGGTCTCACCTCTTGGGCCTCCACAAATGTTTAACAGGTCTCACCTCTTGGGCCTCCACATAATTTTTAACAGGTCTCACCTTTTGGGCCTCCACAAAAGGTTTAAGAGGTTAACAGTGGAAAGCAGCCAAAAGTGAAGTGCCATCTGTATGAAGTGCCATTTCCTCCTCCACCTCCTCCTCCTCCTCCTCCTTAACCGCCGTAGAATTGCTCCGTAAATAAGAAAAATGTATATATTTATGGCTCACCTCTTGGGCCTCCACATAATTTTTAACAGGTCTCACCTCTTGGGCCTCCACAAAATGTTTAACAGGTCTCACCTCTTGGGCCTCCACATAATTTTTAACAGGTCTCACCTTTTGGGCCTCCACAAAAGGTTTAAGAGGTTAACAGTGGAAAGCAGCCAAAAGTGAAGTGCCATCTGTATGAAGTGCCATTTCCTCCTCCACCTCCTCCTCCTCCTCCTCCTTAACCGCCGTAGAATTGCTCCGTAAATAAGAAAAATGTATATATTTATGGCTCACCTCTTGGGCCTCCACATAATTTTTAACAGGTCTCACCTCTTGGGCCTCCACAAAATGTTTAACAGGTCTCACCTCTTGGGCCTCCACATAATTTTTAAGAGGTCTCACCTCTTGGGCCTCCACAAAATGTTTAACAGGTCTCACCTCTTGGGCCTCCACAAAATGATTAACAGGTCTCACCTCTTGGGCCTCCACAAAATGTTTAACAGGTCTCACCTCTTGGGCCTCCACAAAATGTTTAACAGGTCTCACCTCTTGGGCCTCCACATAATTTTTAACAGGTCTCACCTTTTGGGCCTCCACAAAAGGTTTAAGAGGTTAACAGTGGAAAGCAGCCAAAAGTGAAGTGCCATCTGTATGAAGTGCCATTTCCTCCTCCACCTCCTCCTCCTTAACCGCCGTAGAATTGCTCCGTAAATAAGAAAAATGTATATATTTATTGCTCACCTCTTGGGCCTCCACATAACTTTTTAACAGGTCTCACCTCTTGGGCCTCCACAAAAGGTTTAACAGGTCTCACCTCTTGGGCCTCCACATAATTTTTAACAGGTCTCACCTCTTGGGCCTCCACATAATTTTTAACACGTCTCTCCTCTTGGGCCTCCACATAATTTTTAATACGTCTCACCTCTTGGGCCTCCACATAATTTTTAAGAGGTCTCACCTCTTGGGCCTACACAAAATGTTTAAGAGGTGTCACCTCTTGGGCCTCCACATAATTTTTAAGAGGTCTCACCTCTTGGGCCTCCACATAATTTTAAGAGGTCTCACCTCTTGGGCCTCCACTCCACATAATTTTTAAGAGGTCTCACCTCTTGGGCCTCCACATAATTTTTAAGAGGTCTCACCTCTTGGGCCTCCACATAATTTTTAAGAGGTCTCACCTCTTGGGCCTGTACAAAATGTTTAAGAGGTCTCACCTCTTGGGCCTCCACAAAATGTTTAAGCGGTCTCACCTCTTGGGCCTCCACATAATTTTTAATACGTCTCACCTCTTGGGCCTCCACATAATTTTTAAGAGGTCTCACCTCTTGGGCCTACACAAAATGTTTAAGAGGTGTCACCTCTTGGGCCTCCACATAATTTTTAAGAGGTCTCACCTCTTGGGCCTCCACATAATTTTTAAGAGGTCTCACCTCTTGGGCCTCCACATAATTTTTAAGAGGTGTCACCTCTTGGGCCTCCACATAATTTTTAAGAGGTCTCACCTCTTGGGCCTCCACATAATTTTTAAGAGGTCTCACCTCTTGGGCCTCCACATAATTTTTAAGAGGTCTCACCTCTTGGGGCTCTACAAAATGTTTAAGAGGTCTCACCTCTTTAGCCTCCACACAATTTTTAAGACGTCTCACCTTTTGGGCCTCCACAAAATTTTCCATGAGCCTCTGGCCAGCCCACGGCCTCTTCCTGCCTTTTGCGGTCCTACGCATCCCTCAACATCCCCACTGCTTTACCTGCTAGACATGACACTGGGCCAGGTCGGGTCACTGACATCTCAAGCGCCAACAATTTGGGCATTTTAAGGCTTCTGCATGTGTTTGAGTTGTTTTTACATTTTAAAGAAGACATGTCTGACCACATCTCACACACACACACAATGACAATTATGAGTGGGGTCTATTTGCTTTCCCCCTTGCCTATGCCATCTGTGGTTGTCATAGGCAACGTGATTTTAAGGGGTGCAGAATTTTATCTTCTTTTTTGTCTAGTTTGGCTTGGGGTCCATGGCAATGTTGAGGAAAGAAGGTTTCCTTGTATGGTCTCACTTTACAGAGAGGTTAGATTGTGTTTGGAGTGTATTGTTGAGAGGCTGTGATAGTGGCGTAATAGTGCGACTTGGGCGCGTTATATGCACCCAGACATGCTTCCCCTGCTGTCCCAGTTGCATTCCAGCAGTGTTGGCATCCTTTTCTGAGGTTCCAGGGTGGACTTGGTGACCTCCAAGTGGTCGAATTGAGATTTCCAAGTGGCGAGCATTTTTTCCCCATAGACTTTAATGGGATTCGATATTCGGTCGAATAGTCGAATTTCGCGGTCTATTCGAATCGAATTTCGAACTTTCGAATATTTCACTACTCGCTCATCTCTACTTAAGAACCAATTTTCTTTTTTTTCCAAAATAATGTATATGCCCTATTTTCCAGTATACTTTTCTATGAGACTTGAAACACAGAAAATGTAGCAAATTAAAAACACCAAAAATGCATGTCAAATACACTATGAAGAATACGTTAAAGGAATGCCGTTTTTCCCATGCAAGAAACAAAAAGCTGGAAAAGCATGTGAAGGAGGCCTACTGGCACTAGGGAGACATGCCGGCTGCACGAATAGGATTCATTTAAACATATAATTAGCTGCCTCAGCAAAAAGCCTGTTTAGTGCTTATGCACGAAGGACGCCAGATCATGTGACTAAAGTACTTAGCATCGTCAGACAATGTAAGCAAAAACATTCCTCCATTTATTAACACTTAAGTAGCCAGTAAAGAAAAAAAGTGTTTGAAAGTGTAGTGGAGCAAAAAGTTTTCACAGGTACACTAATGAATGAACTGGTAAATGAATGGACTCATGCCAACATTTACCAGTTAAGCCTCATCAGATCGACTGCATTTTTGTTCTGCATCCGACTGCAATTTTTGCTGATCAATGCAGACTCATTCATTTCCATGGGCCCGCTGAAAATGTAGACTGCACATGGCCGGTATCAGTGTTTTACGGATGTCAGCTTAAAGTGTGCTCCTGGAAAGTGCCCTAAATGTGCTCATAGTTCAGTAGCCAGACAGAGCCCAGACAGTGTTCCCTTGGTCTTCATCATACCGCCCTGCATATACAGAAAGCTTAGGCTACAAATTTGATGTCAGAGGAGCTTTAGGATGAATTCATACAACCATTGTGGCTCCCTCTGCTAAATCCACCGCACCCTATTGACTTATAATAGGGGTTGTCAGGTTCCCTTGTGGTTTCCCTCATTTGGGCAGGATATATCACTGCAAGCAGCATTAGGCTACCATTCATTTCAATGGGAAGCAGCACTTGCTTCTTTAGGGCTCGTTCACATCACCGTTAGGGCTTCCGTTCAGGCTTTCCGTTATAACATCGTTATAACGGAAAGAAACGGAATCCCTAGGACGGACATCAAAACGGACACCTTTAAGAGGCATTCCGTTTTGATCCGTCATAATAGAAGCCTATGGCCCTGCATAACGGATCCGTCTGGATGCCGTTATGCTGGACGGAAAACAAAGTCCTGTCGACAGGACTTTGTTTTCCGTCCAGCATAACGGCATCCAGACGGATCCGTTATGCAGGGCCATAGGCTTCTATTATGACGGATCAAAACGGAATGCCTCTTAAAGGTGTCCGTTTTGATGTCCGTCCTAGGGATTCCGTTTCTTTCCGTTATAACGATGTTATAACGGAAAGCCTGAACGGAAGCCCTAACGGTGATGTGAATGCACCCTTACATGTGTAAAAAAGAAGCAGCATGCCCTATCATGGGGCAGAATCAGCACTGAATCTCCCATTGAAATAATTAGGAAGCAGAAAAAAACTGCTCCATGAAAGTCCATGCGTTTTTTTGTGTAGATCTGCTTCAAAAACCTCAAGCAGAATTCAGTCTTGTATTGAACACTTTTTTGTGCTGAAAAAAGACAAGTTTTCCACACTAATTTTTTAAGTGTGTATTTCGAAATCAGGCATGTGAACTGGCCCTAATACAGTACCAGCAAAGTGAATGGGATTACACAAATTTCATGTACACTGCTTTTTTCTTCCTTGAGGAAAATGATCTGCCATGTGGATTTTGAAATCTGCAGCATGTCAATTGTGTGTTTTTGTTTTTATTATTTTTTTTTGGGGGGGGATATTTGTGTGGATTTTGCCCCTTGCAATGAAAGGATGAAATCTATGGCAAAACTGCTTTAAATTCAATAAAACAAAAAAAAAAAAAACGCAAGTAACACATGCGGTATTTGGTTCAGAAACAAATCTGTAAATCTGCATTTTCTGTTTGTAAGGGAAACAGTTTGGCAGGAAACATGTTCCCTGATCTCCCCATTTACAATGATTATGCATCATGTAAGTGATCAAAAGATTGCAATAAGGAAAAAAAGTATGTGGTGCACATCAAGGCATGCAAGAAACTGTAGTACTGTACTTAAAGGGAACCTGTCACCTGTACTATGAAGCCCTCACTGAGCACAGCATAGTGTAATGACAGGCCCACTAGTTTCAACTGTCACTTCTGAGCTGGCGGGCAGTACTTTTATAGTACTGATGTCACGCGAGGTCGGCGTCGCGCTCCCTCTGCACGACGTCGCCGGACCTCTCCGCCCCCCTAGAGACGAGCAATAGGGAATTGAAGTGCTGGTCTTGTCAGCCAGCAATTCATGAGTTAATTCTCTGTTTGGGTTTAGCCATGTGGTGCTGATCACACCACATGGCTACTTTACATATTGTTTGGACAGCTTGCTCCGCCTCAGGTCATGTGATGCTGGCCACATCACATGATCCTGGGCGGGCTATTTAAAGATGGCAACTGCCTCACTCAGATGCCTGTGATTAGTCTTCTGAGATCAGTGCTGTGTGTTGTACCTTGCTGTTGGATTATTGGTATATTGAATTTTGGCTTTGGACTTAGACTACGCTTTTGCGAATCCCCTCGGTATTTGACGTGACCTCCTGTTCTTGACTTGGCTTGCTGACGATTCTGCTATTGTGTTTGTTCTGTCTGTGTTCGTCTTTCCCTTTGTTCCCTTCCCTACCCTGTGCACGTACTCAGCATAGGGACCGTCTCCAAGTTACGGTTTTGTCGCCTAGGGCATCTACTGTAAGTAGGCAGGGAAAGAGGTGGGGTTCAGACAGGGCACACTATCCCTTGTTTCCCTGTCGTGACAGAATCACAGGCCGTACCTAATGGAGCCGTTGCGAGTACTCACGGACCAGATGAGTAACATGGCTCAGATGATCCAGGATTTGGCCGAGAGACTCCAACATCAGGAGCAGCTGCGGACTGCACCCGCAGTCGTTCCCTCCATGCCAAACCCCAATATTGAACCCCATGTAAAATTGCCCGATCAGTTTTCTGGGGACCGAAGGACTTTCCGTTCCTTTAAGGAAAGTTGTAAATTATATTTCCGTTTACGCTCACACTCCTCGGGTTCTGAGCAGCAGCGGGTAGGAATCATTATTTCCTTGCTGCAAGGTGATCCGCAGGAGTGGGCTTTCTCATTGCCACCTGACTCCCCTTGTCTATTGTCTGTGGAGGCTTTTTTCCGGGCCCTAGGTCTTTTATATGAAGAACCTGACTTGGCCGCTGTAGCTGAAACTCAGCTCAGAGACATTCGGCAGGGTAACCGTCCAGTTGAGGATTACTGTGCTGAGTTCAGAAAATGGTGTGTGTCCTCTAAATGGAATGACCCTGCTTTGAGAAGCCAGTTTAGGGTGGGACTGTCTGACCATCTGAAGGATTTACTAGTTAGTTATCCTACTCCTGACACCTTAGAGGCGACTATGACCTTAGTTATCAAACTTGACCGACGGTTTAGGGAGAGACAAAAGGAACGTTCTGTTGCCCCTCAAGTTGCCGTGTTGTCCGAAGTTCCTCTTCAGAGCCCGTCTCCTATCAAGGTCCAGGAGGAACCTATGCAGTTGGGAGTTACTATGAGGGATCAGAGACGCCTGAGAGGGGCCTGTTTTTACTGCGGTGAGATGAACCACTGGCTCCAGCAGTGTCCGAGACTTCTGCTCTCAAAAAGGTCTGTTCCTGGAAGTAAGGTACCCCCTGCGGTGGTAAGAAAGAAAATCTTGTTACCTATTTCCATTTCTTATAACCAACTCAAGAGATCCGGTGAAGCATTTGTGGATTCAGGTTCTGCTGCTAATTTTATTGATTATGATTTTGTGCAATCTGTGGGTGTGCCTATAATTCCTTTAAGGGAGGTAATTCAAATTATCGCACTGGATTCCACTCCATTGAATAATGGGAGAGTGGAGTTTTGTACTCCTGAGGTTGTATTAACTGTAGGAATTACCCATACTGAGACTTGCTCCTTCCTTGTATTAAAGGATTTACCTGCCGACCTTGTTTTAGGTCTGCCTTGGTTACAGGACCACAACCCTGTGATCAACTGGTCGGTAGGTGAATTGGAAAAATGGGGAATGAATTGTGACAAATGTTGTAGATCAGTATTGCAGTTGGGAGGTACCACTGAGTCTCTTTCCTTGCCCAAGTATATTGGCGATTTTTCGGACGTGTTTTCCATGTCCGAGACTGAGTTCCTCCCTCCTCACCGGCAATATGATTGCGCCATCGACCTTATTGAGGGATCCAAATATCCCAAAGGTCGCATTTATAATCTCTCTACTCCTGAACGTCAGTCCTTGAGGGATTATCTCAAAGAGAGTCTGGCCAAGGGTCACATCCGGCCTTCAGTTTCTCCCATGGGGGCAGGTTTTTTCTTTGTTGGTAAAAAGGATGGAGGATTGAGGCCCTGTATCGATTACAGGGAGCTCAATAAAATCACTGTTAAAAACAGATACCCGTTGCCCCTTATTCCTGACTTGCTGAATCAGGTCCAGGGGTCCTGTTGGTTCACCAAGCTGGATTTGAAGGGGGCATACAACCTAATCAGGATTCGTGAGGGGGACGAATGGAAAACTGCGTTTAATACCCCGGAGGGTCATTATGAGTATTTGGTAATGCCTTTTGGGTTAAGTAACGCTCCGGCAATTTTCCAAAACTTTGTCAATGACATTTTTAGACCATTTATTGGGAAATTTGTAATTGTCTATATTGATGACATCCTGATTTTTTTCTGCAGACTGGGAGAGTCACGTATCTCACACCAGGCAAGTGCTGGAGGTGTTGCGTGAAAACAAGTTGTTTGTTAAAGGGGAAAAGTGTACCTTTGGTGTTTAGGAAGTGGCCTTTTTGGGATACATTCTCACCCCTTTTTCTTTCAAAATGGACCCAGTTAAAGTACAGGCCATTGTGGATTGGGTGCGACCTTCCTCTTTGAAGGCGCTCCAGCGATTTCTGGGGTTTGCTAATTTTTATAGTAAATTTGTCAAAAATTTTTCAGTGGTAGCCAAACCCATTACGGATTTGACTCGCAAGGGGGCTGATCTGGTCAATTGGCCCCCTGCAGCAATTGAGGCCTTTGAAAGGTTAAAGCAGTGTTTTATTAATGCTCCTGTGTTGGTCCAGCCTGATCAAAGTAAGCCTTTTGTAGTTGAGGTGGATGCGTCTGAGGATGGTGTGGGGGCTGTACTGTCCCAGGGGTCTTCCACCTTAACTAATCTTATGCCATGCGCCTTCTTCTCCCGCAAGTTCTCTCCTGCCGAGAGGAATTATGATATTGGGAATAGAGAGTTACTTGCAATCAAGTGGGCATTTGAGGAATGGCGTCATTTTTTAGAAGGGGCATTTCACCGCATTACGGTTCTCACGGATCATAAGAATTTAATGTTTCTAGAATCGGCTAAGCGATTGAATCCTAGACAGGCGAGGTGGGCTTTGTTCTTTACTCGTTTTGATTTTCGTGTTACCTTCAGACCCGGGAGCAAGAACGTTAAGGCCGATGCCTTATCCCGAAGTTTCCAGGCGTATCAGCCTCCTGACGTCCCTCCTGAGCCCATCCTGCCAGCTGATATCATCGTGGCCGCTACCTCATCTGACCTCGCTTCTGAAATCTCGGCAGGACAACATCTTGCTCCCATTGGTACCCCCAATGACAAATTGTTTGTGCCGGCTCATTTGCGGTTGCGACTGCTGGGTGAGTGCCATAATTCGGTTTTGTGTGGACATCCTGGCATCAATGCCACCAAGGAGTTGGTCTCTAGGCAGTATTGGTGGCCGTCAATCTCCAGAGATGTTCAGGCTTTTGTAACTGCGTGTAACACTTGTGCCAGGTCCAAGAATACCAAGACACGACCTATGGGTGAGTTACATCCTTTACCCATACCTAGTAGACCTTGGTCACATCTGTCCATGGACTTTATCACGGACTTGCCGTGCTCTGAGGGTAAAACCGTGATATTTGTGGTGGTTGACAGATTCAGCAAAATGTGTCATTTTATTCCTTTGTGTAAATTACCCTCTGCGAAGGTCTTGGCGTCCGTGTTCATTGATAATATTGTCAAACTACATGGTGTTCCTGAGAATATCGTTTCTGATAGGGGAGTACAGTTTGTGTCTAGGTTCTGGAGGGTGTTCTGTAATAAGATTGGTATTTCTTTGTCCTTTTCATCAGCCTTTCATCCGGAGACCAATGGTCAGACTGAACGTCTTAACCAATCCGTTGAGCAATATCTCAGATGTTATGTTTCTGATAACCAACATGTGTGGGCCAGATTCCTGTCTCTGGCTGAATTTGCAATTAATAATCGTGTTAATTGATCCTCTGGGATGTCGCCGTTTTTCTGCAATATGGGTTTTCAGCCACGCTTTAGCTCCTTTTCCCCATCTGCGTCGGTTGTCCCAGAGGTCAATGATTTTTCTCAAGAACAGGTTCAGTCGAACCTGGAAAAGGCCCAAGGAGTTCAAAAAGCTAAGGCTGATAGAAAACGTTCTAAGGGTGTGAATTTTAAGGTTGGGGATAAGGTATGGTTATCGACTAAAAATCTCAACATGAGGGTACCATCCTACAAGTTTGCACCTCGCTTCATTGGTCCTTACAGGATCACCAAGGTGATCAATCCGGTTTCTTTTAGGTTATGTTTACCCGACTCCCTTCGTGTTCATAATGTTTTTCATGTGTCTTTGCTCAAACGTCATGTTGCTCCCGTTGGTCCTGAGGAACAGTCTCCGCCTCCGGTTGAGGTAGCAGGACAAATGGAGCATGAGATTGCCAGAATTGTGGATGTGAGAAGGGTCCGGAATTCCTTCCAGTACCTCGTACATTGGAAGGGGTTCGGTCCTGAGGACAGGTCTTGGGTACCGTTGACCAGGATGCATGCAGACTCGCTCATCCGAAAGTTCCATCTGCAGCATCCCGATAAGCCTGCTCCCGCTGGTAAGGGTCCGGTGGCACCTCGTGAAGGGGGGGGTACTGTCACGCGAGGTCGGCGTTGCGCTCCCTCTGCACGACGTCGCCGAACCTCTCCGCCCCCCTAGAGACGAGCAATAGGGAATTGAAGTGCTGGTCTTGTCAGCCAGCACTTCATGAGTTAATTCTCTGTTTGGGTTTAGCCATGTGGTGCTGATCACACCACATGGCTACTTTACATATTGTTTGGACAGCTTGCTCCGCCTCAGGTCATGTGATGCTGGCCACATCACATGATCCTGGGCGGGCTATTTAAAGATGGCAACTGCCTCACTCAGATGCCTGTGATTAGTCTTCTGAGATCAGTGCTGTGTGTTGGACCTTGCTGTTGGATTATTGGTATATTGAATTTTGGCTTTGGACTTAGACTACGCTTTTGCGAATCCCCTCGGTATTTGACGTGACCTCCTGTTCTTGACTTGGCTTGCTGACGATTCTGCTATTGTGTTTGTTCTGTCTGTGTTCGTCTTTCCCTTTGTTCCCTTCCCTACCCTGTGCACGTAGTCAGCATAGGGACCGTCTCCAAGTTACGGTTTTGTTGCCTAGGGCATCTACTGTAAGTAGGCAGGGAAAGAGGTGGGGTTCAGACAGGGCACACTATCCCTTGTTTCCCTGTCGTGACAACTGACATGTGGAACCCTGCAGCTGGTGCCAGCATAACAGGAAAGAAACCTGCCAGTCATCATCCACAGGTGGGAGAGGGCAGAGACAACGAGCCTCAATGGACTCCTCTCCCTCGTAGTGCTGGTGCATGCTTCAGCATGTCAGTACTGTCAAAGTCAGCTTAGAAGTGACCGGCCCCTGAAATCAGCGGGTCTGCCGCTAAACTATGCTGCCCTATGCACTATGAGGAGAGCAAAATACAGGCGACAAGTTCCCTTTAAGAGGCTGCAACATTTCCAGCAATGATGTTTGAAAACTACACAAGCAGTGGAATACAAAATTTATTTTTTTTCTAATACAAAACATTTTTAATGTTTGAAAAATACATTTTGATCCTAAAAATAGTAATTTTGGGAAAAAGTAAGGCACGGTTTAAGGCTGTAATCACAGAGTCGCATTAATCTGTTAGGTGGTTCAACACTAAAGTAATATACTGCTTTTTACAAATGTGTTACGTCACAAATCCTCATCCAACCTAGTCTAGTGACCCAAAAAAAGTCTGGTTATTAGACATGCGGTCAGCTGAAGTTTTTGCCCGTACTACACACATGTGAAACCAGCCTTAAAGAGGACCTTTCACCTCTCCTGACATGTCTGTTTTAATAGCTTCATGCATTCCCCATGTAATAACAATTCTGGAACATCTATTATTATGTCTCTATGTTGTGTCATTCCTCTATTATTTTTACTAGAAGTTATGAATGAATTGCTAGCAGTCTGCAGAAAGGTTACAGAGGGGTGGTAACAAGTTGGGGGGGTGTACCTGCACAGACTGAAAATGCAAGCACTGATTGGATAGAGTCAGGCACACACCCCCAACTGGTTACCTCCCCTCTGTTCCCTTACTGAGGGCTAATAGCAATTCATTCATAACTTCTAGTAGAAGTAATAGAGGAATGGCACAACATAGAGCCATAAGAATAGATGTTCCAGAATTGTTATTACATGGGGAGTGCATGAAGCTATTAAAACAGGCATGTCAGGAGAGGTGACAGGTCCTCTTTAAGACTCAAAAGGTGTGAAATATACAGTCCTTACATGGACTGTCAATAGGACTGTGTGAGTGCAGCCTAAACAGTGAAAAGCATTCACTGAGTGCATATTACTAATGGTGTGATGTCACACTGGTCCATCAAACAGTAAGGGGCTGTCCTCCTCGTGGCTGGTCAGGGAGCAGACCATGTTCTTCAAGCTGCATAGTCATACGGGCTAACCCTTCATCAAGTCATCCAGAGCTCCTCCACCCTGCTCAGTCACTGTATGGTTTCTTTGGGGTCTTTCCAACTGCAGTTCCTCTCGCCTTCATGCTGTACAGGGGATCGACCAGTTTATTGTGAACATGCATTAACCCTGTAAACAGAATGGCACTGGTATTAATCCATAGATATATTTAATGGGGTGGTCAGAGAACAATATTGAAGGCGTAGTCATACATACTCAGGAGGAATAAAAGGAACAGCACAATGTAGAATTATAGGAAAAAATGTTGCAGAATTATTTCATGAGGAATAAAAGTACATGGTGGCCCACAAAAAAGTAGCTGCCTCCAATATCTCCAAATCAAACTGCCTAATAGTAAATCTGTCTTGGTTGTCTATAGCAACCAGAGCTCAGCTTTCATTTTGTCCAGAGCCTTGTAGGAACTGAAAGCTGAGCTCTGATTGGTTGCTATGGGAAACTAAGCCAGATTTACTATTAGGCAGTTTGATTTGGAGATATTGAAGGCAGACTACTTTTTTGTGGGCCACCCGGTTTTTATTAAAATACATCAGGAGAAGGATTTAAAGGTAATCTGTCCCTGGAAACAGTATGAAACCAGGCACAATGCCCAATAGGTCTGCCTGAGCTGGGTTTATTTTTCAAAGAGCCACTGAAAATGAAAGTTGGAATTTGATTGGTTACTTTGCTGCCCCAAAGTCTTTAAAGGAAAGCAATGCGTGTATAGTCAGCATGTACCGTGCCTTGTGAAAGTATTCGGCCCCCTGGAACTTTTCAACCTTTTGCCACATTTCAGGCTTCAAACAAAATATAACATTTTAAATTTTTGGTAAAGAATCAACAAGTGGGTCACAATTGTGAAGTGGAACGAAATTTATTGGATCATTTAAACTTTTTTTTGTAATAATAAAACTGAAAAGTGGGACGTGCAAAATTATTCGGCCCCCTTGCATTAATACTTTGTTGCGCCACCTTTTGCTGCGATTACAGCTGCAAGTCGCTTGGGGTATGTCTCTGTCAGTTTTGCACATCTAGAGACTGAAATTCTTGCCCATTCTTCCTTGCAAAACAGCTCGAGCTCTTTGAGATTAGATGGAGAGCGTTTGTGATCAGCAGTTTTCAGCGCTTTCCACATATTCTCAATTGGATTCAGGTCTGGACTTTGACTTGGCCATTCTAAGACCTGGATACGTTTATTTTTGAACCATTCCATTGTAGAGTTTGCTTTATGTTTGGGATCATTGTCTTGTTGGAAGATAAATCTCCGTCCTAGTCTCAGGTCTTTTGCAGACTCCAACAGGTTTTCATCCAGAATGGTCCTGTATTTGGCTCCATCCATCTTCCCATCAATTTTAACCATCTTCCCTGTCCCTGCTGATGAAAAGCAGGCCCAAACCATGATGCTGCCAGCACCATGTTTGACAGTGGGGATGGTGTGTTCAGGGTGATGAGCTGTGTTGCTTTTACGCCAAACATATTGTTTTGCATTGTTTCCAAAGAGTTCGATTTTGGTTTCATCTGACCAGAGCACCTTCTTCCACATGTTTGGTGTGTCTCCCAGGTGGCTTGTGGCAAACTGTAAATGAGACTTTTTATGGATATCTTTGAGAAATGGCTTTCTTCTTGCCACTCTTCCATAAAGGCCAGATTTGTGAAGTGTTTGACTGATTGTTGTCCTATGGACAGACTCTCACACCTCAGCTGTAGATCTCTGCAGTTCATCCAGATTGATCATGGGCCTCTTGGCTGCATCTCTGATCAGTCTTCTCCTTGTTTGAGATGAAAGTTTAGAGGGACGGCCGGGTCTTGGTAGATTTGCAGTGGTCTGATACTCCTTTCATTTCAATATGATCGCTTGCACAGTGCTCCTTGGGATGTTTAAAGCTTGGGAAATCTTTTGGTATCCAAATCCGGCTTTAAACTTCTCCACAACAGTATCACGGACATGCCTGGTGTGTTCCTTGGTCTTCATGATGCAGAACCCTGAGACTATCACATAGCAGGTGCATTTATACGGAGACTTGATTACACACAGGTGGATTCTATTTATCTTCATCAGTCATTTAGGACAACATTGGATCATTCTGAGATCCTCAATGAACTTCTGGAGTGAGTTTTCTGAACTGAAAGTAAATGGGCCGAATAATTTTGCACGTCCAACTTTTCAGTTTTATTATTCCAAAAAAAGTTTAAATGATCCAATAAATTTGGTTCCACTTCACAATTGTGACCCACTTGTTGTTGATTCTTCACCAAAAATTTAAAATGTTATATCTTTTTGTTTGAAGCCTGAAATGTGGCAAAAGGTTGAAAAGTTCCAAGGGGCTGAATACTTTCACAAGGCACTGTATGTGATCATGATCTCAAACTCCGCAGAAGAAAAGCATTCAGAACATGACAGGAATCTTTGTTGTGGCTATTGTGCAACCTTCACTAGACAAGTATTAACCATTTCAGGACAGTCTATTTTTATTTTATCTCCCCCCACCTTCCAAGACCCACGATTTTTTTTTTTTTTTACTTTTCCATTCACATAGCAATATGAAGCGCCCCATTTACCGGTAAATTACCATATCTTCTACTGGAAAATGGGGAGAAATAATTTGTGGGTAAAAGTTGGGGGGGGGGGATATCACAATTCAGCCATTGTTTGAGATGACGACCTTATTCTGAGGGACAATTATGTAGTTACTAGAGGTGAGCGAACGTGTTCGTAACGAGCACTGTACCGCTCGGCTCCCCTGCGCTCACATGGGCGCAGGCAGCCTCTTCCGTTGGGTGAGGAGGACGGAAGCGGCTGCCTGCGTCCATGCGAGCGCAGGGGAGCTGAGCGGTACAGTGCTCGTTACGAGCACGTTCGCTCATCTCTAGTAGTTACCAAATTTACTTTCTTTGCATCACCATTTCCTGACACCCATACATTTCCATCTATAAAGCTGTATGAGGGCTTGTTTTTGAGGGGCTTTAGTTTTTATTGGTACCATATTGGAATATGTATGACTTTTTGATCATTTTTTATAAAAAAAAAAAAATAGGGGATCAAGTTGACAAAAAAAACAGCATTTGTCATTTTTTTTCTGTGGCGCTCACCGTGCATGATAAATATTTTTATATTTTAATAGTTCAGATGTAGTCATAACAATTATGTGTATTTTTTATTGTTTAAAATTGGAAAAAGGGGTGATTTAAATTTAATAGTTTTTAATAGTGTTTTTTTACTGCAATTTTTATGGACCTGAATATACAGTCCTTTGATCACTTATACCATGCTGGATTTTTTGTTGTGCTATCATTGTAGCCGTACTGTGAGAAACCCGCTGCACGTGGCAGTGAGAGGTCCCGTTCTGAACTCTACTCAGGATTACACAGTTATAAGGCTGTGTGTCCCTGTTAGACCTGTATCTACAGAATTACACTGACGGCATTATAGTAGTGTAAATCAATAGATTACAGGTCTAACAGGGTCATACAGCCTTATAAATCATAACGCTGTGTAATCCTTTCAGAGGAGCAAACTTCATAACAGGACCTCTCACTGCCACACGCAGGGAGTTTCTTGCTCCTGGCTGCCTATTAAGCTTTGCCGCAGGCCGTTTGCTATAGCAGGCTTGGAAGCATTCATAAGGCCCCAGACTGCAATAGCAACTGATTGAAGGCCCAGGATTTCACTGCAGGGGCTCCAATCGAAAGGACCCATCTCATGGATTCACTGTGTACTAGTTAGGGATCATGCACATGACTGTTGCCTGTTTTGCGGTCCTCAAATTGCGGATCCGCAAAACACAGATACCAGCCATGTGCGTTTCACATTTTGCACAATGGAACGTCCGGCCCATAATAGAACAGTCCTATCCTTGTCTGTAATGTCAAAATAGGACATGTTCTATATTTTTATGGATGCCACGGAATGGGCATTTGGATGTGGACAGTACACAGTGTGCTGTGTTTTGCGGCCCCAATGGTTTATCGGATGTGGACAAAAATACCTTCGTATAAACGATTCCTTAATGAGGTACAGCAATTCTGTAAACATTTGCAAGTAAAATCCTTGCATCTCCATTTCCTAGTTGCATTTCTACAGCAGGTTCTGTTCACATCTGCCTAAAGGCTCTATTACATGGAGTGAATATCGTACAGATTCTTGTGCATGACAAATTACTCGTTTCTCATCCATCGTGATCTTTCAGCATGCTAACAAATGATCGCTCCTTGTTAATAGATCCGTTCGTATAATATGGAGTCGTCTACTCGCTTACTATCTCATACATGCCTTTTGACCAAGCATCTGTCCCCATCTTTACATGTAATAACACGGAACAATTTAAAAGCGAACAAGTAATGCCCGCAAGTACAAACGATTGTGTGTATAATATACAAAATTTTATATCATTGTTAACAAGTCGCTACATCCTCGACCGTTTATTGTTATCTGTATGACATCTCCTGGTGTAATAGTACCTTTAGGCCAGGGGTTGGCAACCTCCGGCACTCCAGCTGTTGTGAAACTACAACTCCCAGCATGCATTCTTGCTCTGCTCCTCTCAAAACTCTCATAGAAATGAATGGAGCATGCTGGGAATTGCAGTTTCGGAACAGCTGGAGTGCTGAAGGTTGCTGATCCCTGCTTTAGACTTTCTGTGACTGATCTGCTTTTTATCAGATCAAAACTTATTGTTAACAGGTATTAACCCAGTAAACAGAATGGTGTTAATCCATGGATTGGAAGGGATTTCAGAGAACGATATTGGTGGTGTATTCATACATATTCAGGAAGAACAGGAACAGCACAATCTAGAGTTATCCCAAAAGATGCTGCATAATTGTAATTTCATGCAAGAATTTATTAAAACACATCAGGAGATGGGTTCAAAGGGAATCGGTTACCAAAAAAGGTATGAAACCAGGCACAATGCCTGGTAGGGCTGCCTGAGCTGATTATATCGATTCCTGTTTTATACAGATCCACTGCAGCGTTTCTGAGATAAGATGCCTTTTCTTAAAGATGTTGTCTCACTTCAGCAAATGGCATTTATCATGTAGAAAAAGTTACTACAAGCTACTTACTAATGTATTGTGATAATCCATATTGCCTGCTTTGTTGGCTTGATTCATTTTTCCATCACATTATACACTGCTCGTTTCTGTGGTTACGACCCCCCTGCAATTCAGCAGTGGTGGTCGTGCTTGTACACTATAGGAAAAAGCACCAGCCTAAGTACACTCCCACAGTCCCAGTCACCAGAAAGGCCGGTGTTTTTCCTATAGTGTACAAGCACGTTCACCACTGATGGATTGCAGGGTGGTCCTAACCATGGAAATGAACAATGTATAATGTGATCGAGAAATGAATGAAGCCAGCAAAGGAGGTAATATGGACAATCACATTACATTAGTAAGTGCCTTTAATTGTGTCCACATGATAAATGCCATTGCTGAAGTGAGACGACCCATTTATTATGCAAATAAGGTGTAAAATGCACCGAGGGACGGCCCAAGTCACTGTGCATGCTAGCGCTTCCACACTGCTTCACCAGCCATTTCCTATCTTGTTGACTGGCCATTGGGGCAAAGAGACAGTGCTCTGTGTATGCATTTCTATCTCTTCGTTTTAGCCACTCATCAAAACTAGAGATGAGCGAGTAGTGTTCGATCGAGCCGGCATTCGATCGAATACTACGCTATTCGGCATACTCGATTTCAATCGAGTATAACGGCGATGGCGCACTTAGAATTCGTTTCCCCTCCCACCTTCCCTGGCGCTCTTTTTCCACCAATCAACATGCAGGGGGGGTATGACAGGCCCGCGGAGCACGCTGGCAGCGCGAAAACAGCGTCTACATGGATTGGCTGGAAAAACCATGTGACCTCGAATATTAAAAACTCAGCTCTTCCTGCTCGTTCGCATATGCTGCGTGAACTTAGTCAGGGACAGAGGCTGGAGAAGGGAGAGATAGGTTTTAGCTGTTGGACAGGCAGGAGCGTGATTAAAAGCCCTTATCAGGGCTACTATAGTGCAGTACAGTGATAGCTTTACTACAATATACAGTCTGCAGAGAACGGTTGCTGTATTCAGGGATAGCTGCTGGAGTAGGGACAGAGAGAGGCATTAGTGGTGTATTAGGTGCTCTGCTACATACAAAACTATATTTGGCACTACTGTTCTGCGTTCTTTTTGGCTGCAAAACCCTGTTATATACCTAGTGTGTATATGCACCATCTGATCTGGCAGTATACGGCTGTGAATTTTATTTTTTTTTTTTTTAAATACAGTTTATTTGGCTCTAGTGTTCTGGGTTCTGTGTGCCTGCAATACCCTTTTTGTATACCAGGTGTAAATACCCACCGTCTGACCTGTTAGTACACGGCTGTGTACCTAGAAATATATAAAAAAAAAAAGCCTTTTCATTGGCACCTGTACTTTGCGTTCTCTTGCAAAATAATTGTATATACGTAGTGTTCATACACACCGTCTGATCTGTTAGTACACGGCTGTGTACCTAGAAATATAAAAAAAAAGCCTTTTCATTGGCACCTGTACTTTGCGTTCTCTTGCAAAATAATTGTATATACGTAGTGTTCATACACACCGTCTGATCTGTTAGTACACGGCTGTGTACCTAGAAATATAAAAAAAAAAGCCTTTTCATTGGCACCTGTACTTTGCGTTCTCTTGCAAAATAATTGTATATACGTAGTGTTCACACACACCGTCTGATCTGTTAGTACACAGCTGTGTAGGCAAAATATTGTAACCAAAAAAAAAATAAAATGCGGAGGGGGGCTAGCGGAATCGGATGTGGACGAGGGCGCGGAAATGCTGTTGGTGGCCTTGTTGAAGCCAGTGGGGATACAATGCGTGCTGGTGAGGGTCAGCCAGGATCCCACTCATCCAGAATCCCTGCCTTTATGGGACAGTTAAGCAGGGGGTGGGTTACACCGCTGTTGAGGCCTGAGCAGGTTGAACAGGTGGTGCAATGGATAGCCGATAGCGCTTCCACACAGTTGTCCACCAGCCAGTCATCCACACAGTCTCACTCTGGCCCTCCTTCCTCCACACCTGGCCAACAGAGTCATCCCACCATTGACCCCTCCCAGGAGCTCTTTTCGGGTCCTTTTTCAGATGTGCCGGAAGAATCCCAGGAGCTAGCAGAGGAATTTGTTTGTAGTGATGCCCAACCACTTGAGTATTCGCCATCTCCTGCTGATGTGGACCCTGAACCAGCATCTGTTATCATGAGCGATGATGATGATGAGACGCAGTTGCCATCAAGGGAGGCTGTTGGAATGTCCAGTGGGCAGGAGGAGGAGCAGAGTGAGGAAGTGGAAGAGGAGGTGGTGGATGACGAAATGACCGACCCCACTTGGCCAGGGGTGATGTCCAGCGGGGAAAGCAGTGGAGAGGTGGTGGTCTGCGCAGCACCGAAAAAGGCAGCAAGAGGCAGAGGGATGTCCAGAGGCAGAGGGATGTCCAGAGGCAGAGGACAGTCCAGACAGAGAAGTGAGGCCACAGCCAGCAGGGCCGAAGCTGTTCCCGGCAGCGGGCAGTCGCGCGAAGCTCCCCCATCGAGGCCTCGTACTTCTGTGGTGTGGAGATTTTTTAATGTTTGTGCGGATGACAAACTGAGCGTGGTTTGCACACTCTGCCACTCAAAACTGAGTAGGGGCTCTGAGAAGAGCAATCTGACCACCTCAGGCATGCGGCGTCACTTGGAAGTCAAGCACTGGGCTGAGTGGGAGAGAGCAAACGCAATACAACCTGCGCAAGGTCTTCCTGCCACTGCCTCTTCCCCTTTGTTGTGTGCTGCCACTGCGGTCCAGACCTCCAGCCAGGACACCTCCACATCTGCCTCTGCCTTGGCTACTTTGGGGCCTTCTCCTTCAGCCTCCCCTTCCCCCGCATCTTTGCCTGCACCTTCACACTCCTCGTCCCATCAACTGTCCATCTCGCAGGCGTTCGACCGCAGGCGGAAGTACGCCTCGAGTCACCCCCAAGCCCAAGCCTTAATCTGCCACATCTCCAAACTGCTGGCCCTGGAGATGTTGCCGTTTAGGCTTGTGGAGACGCAGGCCTTCCGCGACCTGATGGCGGCTGCCGCACCTCGCTATTCCGTCCCCAGCCGCCACTACTTTTCCCGGAGTGCCGTCCCCGCCCTGCACCAGCACGTGTCGCGTAACATCAGGCGGGCCCTGAGGTACGCAGTCAGCGCAAAGGTCCACTTGACCACCGACTCGTGGACAAGCGCTTGCGGCCAGGGACGATACATCTCTTTGACGGCACACTGGGTGAATGTAGTGGAAGCGGGGACGGGGTCGCAAACAGAGACGGCCTACCTACCACCCCTGCCCAAGATTGCCAGCATGGGTTCTGATAAACCCCCCCCTCCTCCTCTGCCTTAACCTTGCCCTCAGCCGCTAGCTGGAAGCGTTGCAGAACTGGCGCGGGGAGACGTCAGCAGGCGGTGCTTAAGCTCATCAGCTTGGGCGACAGGAAGCACAGCGCCCCAGAGGTGAGGGACGCCATATTGCAGCAGACGGAGATGTGGCTGTCGCCGCTGCAGCTAGGACCAGGCATGGTCGTGTGCGATAACGGCCATAACCTGGTGGCGGCTCTGGAGCTTGCCGAACTCAATCACGTACCATGCCTGGCCCACGTTTTTAATCTGGTAGTCCAAAAATTTCTAAAGACTTACCCCAACCTGGCAGAGCTACTGGTGAAAGTGCGGCGCTTGTGCGCTCACTTTCGGAAGTCAACTGTAGCTGCTGCTAGCTTAAAAAAACTCCAGCAACGCCTCCATTTGCCTGAACATGGGCTGTTGTGCGACCTGCCGACTCGCTGGAATTCCACCTATTCCATGTTGGCCAGGGTGTGTGAGCAGCAGAGAGCATTGATGGAGTACCAGATTATGAATCCACGCGTGCCTCCAACTCAGCTCCCTCAGTTTGCCAACCACGAGTGGCCATGGATGGCAGACATATGCGATGTACTGCGTATCTTTGAGGAGTCCACCAAGAAGGTCAGCAGCGAGGACGCTATAGTGAGCGTAACCATCCCGCTCCTAGGCGTCCTTAAAGAATCACTCATCGCAATAAGGGAGAACGCATTGCACGCAGAGGAGACGGGGGTAGGAGGAGACGCAACGGAGCTACACAGTCAGACCACACTTTTGTCTGCTTCACGGCAGTTGCAGGAGGAGGACGACATGGAGGTGGCTGTGGAAGAGGAGGAGGATGCTGGCGGCGAGGGTAGCAGTCAGGCTGTGTGCGTCCCATTGGTTCAGCGCGGATGGGGCGGAGAGGAGGCGGAAGAGGAGGAAATGGCAAGTGATCCTTCTGGTGGGGGCAGTGAGGTCATGCCTATTCAGAGTCTGGCACACATGGCTGACTTCATGCTGGGCTGCTTTTCCCGGGACACACGTGTTGTCCGGATAGTGGAGAACAAACTGTACTGGGTCTTTGCAATCCTGGACCCCCGGTATAAAGATAACGTCTCCTCTTTTATTCCGGTAGAGGAGAGGACGAATCGATTGCTGGAATACCAGAGGGAACTCGTGCAGAACATGATGGAGATTTTCCCACCCACCATCGCTGGCGGCAGAGAGGAGAGGGTCTCCCAGAGTCCCTCAACATTGATCAGGCCCACAGCCACCAGGGGAACACTCTCCAAGGTGTGGGACACGTTCATGGCACCCCCTCGTGCAACTTCCATCACTGCGGGGCCCGCTATCAGCAGGAGGGACAAGTATCGGCGGATGTTGCGGGAGTACCTGGCAGACCGTACCCCTGTCCTCCCCGATCCCTCGGCGTCCTACAATTACTGGGTCTCCAAGTTGGACACGTGGCTGGAACTGTCCCTGTACGCCTTGGAGGTGCTTGCCTGCCCTGCCGCCAGCGTGCTATCAGAAAGGGTGTTCAGCGCAGCCGGGGGCATTATAACCGTTAAGCGCAGCCGCCTGTCAACCGACAGTGCCGACAGGCTGACGCTAATCAAAATGAACAGCAAGTGGATTGACCCGGACTTTGCTTCTCCAACAGTGGAAAGCAGCCAAAAGTGAAGTGCCATCTGTATGAAGTGCCATTTCCTCCTCCACCTCCTCCTCCTCCTCCTTAACCGCCGTAGAATTGCTCCATAAATAAAAAAAATTATATATTTATGGCTCACCTCTTGGGCCTCCACATAATTTTATCGAGGTCTCACCTCTTGGGCCTCCACATAATTTTATCGAGGTCTCACCTCTTGGGCCTCCACAAAATTTTTAAGAGGTCTCACCTCTTGGGCCTCCACATAATTTTTAAGAGGTCTCACCTCTTGGGCCTCCACATAATTTTTAAGAGGTCTCACCTCTTTAGCCTCCACACAATTTTTAAGACGTCTCACCTCTTGGGCCTACAAACAATTTTTATTATGGCTCACCTCTTGGGCCTTAATACAATTTTTAAGAGGTCTCACCTCTTGGGCCTCTATATAATTTTTTCGAGGGCTCACCTCAAGCTAACTTTGCGCACTCATTAAAATATTTTCACAACAAGGACCTAAGAGCCCTCGATGGGAGAGCTTTGTGTGGGGGCCTGTTATAGGGAAGAGATGCGGCCCTGCGGGCTCTAGCCTGCCTTCTCCATGAGCCTCTGGCCAGCCCACGGCCTCTTCCTGCCTTTTGCGGTCCTACGCATCCCTCAACATCCCCACTGCTTTACCTGCTAGACATGACACTGGGCCAGGTCGGGTCACTGACATCTCAAGCGCCAACAATTTGGGCATTTTAAGGCTTCTGCATGTGTTTGAGTTGTTTTTACATTTTAAAGAAGACATGTCTGACCACATCTCACACACACACACACACACACACAATAACAATTAGGGGTGTGGTCTATTTGCTTTCCCCTTTACCTATGCCATCTGTGGTTGTCATAGGCAATGTGATTTTAAGGGGTGCAGAATTTTATCTTCTTTTTTGTCTAGTTTGGCTTGGGGTCCATGGCAATGTAGAGGAAAGAAGGTTTCCTTGTATGGTCTCACTTTACAGAGAGGTTACATTGTCTTTGGAGTGTATTGTTGAGAGGCTGTGATAGTGGCGTAATAGTGCGACTTGGGCGCGTTATATGCACCCAGACATGCTTCCCCTG
Organism: Rhinella marina; assembly: GCA_900303285.1. Lineage (NCBI taxonomy): Eukaryota > Metazoa > Chordata > Amphibia > Anura > Bufonidae > Rhinella > Rhinella marina. The sequence goes on from ONZH01022779.1 coordinate 25,743, forward strand.
CTGTCCCAGTTGCATTCCAGCAGTGTTGGCATCCTTTTCTGAGGTTTCAGGGTGGACTTGGTGACCTCCAAGTGGTCGAATTGAGATTTCCAAGTGGCGAGCATTTTTTTCCCATAGACTTTAATGGGATTCGATATTCGGTCGAATTTCGCGGTCTATTCGAATCGAATTTCGAATATTTCACTACTCGCTCATCTCTAATCAAAACCTTTGATGTGTCACAATGACATATTAATAGTTTTTTTGTTAAAGTATAGGTATGTGCACTACTCCGGTTATAATTGAACAGTCCCAGAAATTTCTGCAACAAATCTGTCATGTGAGAATATGGGAAAATCTGTGGATACAGCAAATCAAAAAATCTCTTGCAACGTATAGTCTTCAAACAACTGAATATACTGATACCAAGGAGTTTGTTGAATGTGAAATCTGAGATTAAATTGGTTCTATAGGATTTGTATATAGACGACCTATCTATAGGACAGGTCATCAATATGAGATTGGTGCTGGTCCGACTAACAACCAGCCATGTTTCATCTTCAATGCCCTTGCTGATGGAAGGAGGTTTGCACTCAAAATCTCATTCTTTCATGTACACGGATCAGTCGTCCTGGTCCCTTTGCAGAGAAACAGCCCAAAGCATGATGTTGCCATCTCCATGCTTCACAGTAGATATGGTGTTCTTTGGATGGAACTCAGCATTCACTCTCCTCCAAAAACGACGAGTTGTGTTTCTACCAAACAGTTCTACTTTGGTTTCATCTGACCATATGACATTCTCCCAATACTCTTCTGGAACATCCAAATGCTCTCTAGCAAACTTCAGACGGGCCCGGATATGTACTAGCTTAAGTAGGGGGACACGTCTGGCACTGCAGGATCTGAGTCCCTGGCGGCGTAGTGCGTTACTGACGGTAGCCTTCTTGTGATCATTTTGACCCCACAGGGTGAGATCTTGTGTGGAGCCCCTGATCGAGGGAGTATTGAGTGCATTTACTGTACATACTTTTCATTTGGCTAACATTTCTGTGTTTAAAAAAAAAAATACAGTTGGTCTAATATAATATTCTAATTTTCTGAGATAATGATTTTTGGGTTTTCCTTGGCTGTAAGCCATAATCATCATTATTATCATTATTACACTGTCATAGGAGGGTGAGCTTTACAATAATAACTCTACTACATTGTACCATCCTGTAGTACAATGTCCTCCATCCAAAACTGGAACTGAAACATACTTGCAACAAGGAATCTTGAACTTACAAATGTCCATATTTTAGAACACCTATAGACTACGGATTGCAAGCTACAATCATTACAATTACATTTATTTTTATATTTTATACTATATTATTAACCAAATAATATATAGAGTATATCTGTATGTCTGTATATTATAGATCTGGATCCAGCGCTGGCAGGTTTTATTGAATACCATTTTATTGAATATTATTTTCTTGTTTTTATGATAATTGTTATTAATAAATATCCGTTATTGAATATATTAAATATATATACCTATTGAAATCGAGCTACATACCCAGTTGCAGAGAGTGCACATCAACACCATACCAATTAACAGAAATAAACACTTGAAAAAGTTCACTCTGTTTGTAATGACTCTATATAATGTGTTTCACTTTTTGAATTGAATTACTGAAAAAAAAAACTTTTTGATGATATTCTAATTTACTGAGATGCATTTGTATGTGAACTGGAAAAAAACTTGCGGAAAAGAGAAGATGCTGGTCACGACTCCTTTTGTTCTTTGCAGTCTGAAGAGGAGATGAGCCTGACCGCTGGTGACCGTGCATCTTGTTTATTGGGGCATTAGTGCTGTCTTCATATACTATTGTCTATCCTGAGGATAGCTCATCAATGTAAATCCCAGAAAAACCCTTTAAATTTCAGAATATTGTTGTTAAAGGCGAATGTGGATGTAATATACCAATAAATATGTGCTAGAAATATACCTTTAAAATATTTCACAGTCTTTACACGCAGCTCTAGTGTTGCATCTTCATCACAAACAAACACTGTACTTGGGTGCTGCTGGAAGGCAGACACTGTCCACATGTGGTTTACTCCTTCTTCTATAGCCTTGTATAGAGCAAAGGCCTTATGTGCCCCAGTGATCAGTATCATTACCTACAGAAGGAAAGAGGGAGACAAACGGCAGTTAGGCAGTTAGTCCCATATGCGATGGTCATGCTGCGACCCTATTCATTTCTATGGAATCACCACTACACTGCAATGCCCTTGCGATCCTGGCTGAGACAGCTGTCGCACGATCAGTGTAGCCATACCCTTAGGCCAGTCACAGATGAGTGAGAAACTCACTGCGTGTGGCAGTGACAGCTCCTGTTCTGAACTGTTCTGCTCTAACAGGATCACACAGCATTATAATAATTTATAATAAGTAATTTTTAGTGGACCCGAATATGCAGTCCTCTGATCACTTGTACCATTGGCTGGATTTTTGTGATCTATTCATTTCTATGGGAACACCACGACACTGCAATGCCCCTGCAATCCTGGCTGAGACAGCTGTTGCGCAACCAGTGTAGCCATACTCTTAGGCCAGTCACAGATGAGCGAGTACAGTGCGAGAAACTCGCTACGTGTGGCAGTGAGAGGTCCTGTTCTGTACTCTGCTCCTCTGATAGGACTGCACAGCGTTATACTGATTTATAAGGCACTGTGTCCTTGATAGACCTGTATCTACTAAATTAAACTGACGGCATTATGTCATTATAAATCAATAGATTCCAGGTCTCACAGAATCACACAGTCATATAAATCATTAGAACACAGTGTGTCTCACATTGTACTAGCTCATCTGTGCCTGGCCTTATACTGACAGGGATACTATACAGCAATACAGAAGAACTGGAATGCAATCAAAGGATCACATGGTCCAATATTCTAATGGTGAACACAGTAAGAAAAAAAAGCCCAATAACTAATAAAAAGTAATCAAATGTCTTATTTCCCCCTTCTCCAAGATGATACCAATGAAAACAGTTGTCCCTAAAAAAATCATGCCTTAATACAACAAAAAACTATATAAATATAGCATATCACTTAACCCCTTCAGCCCCGGGCCTGTTTTCACCTTCCTGCCCAGGCCATTTTTTGCTAATCTGACATGAGTCACTTTATGTGGTAATAACTTTGGAACGCTTTTACTTATCCAGGCCATTCTGAGATTGTTTTCTCGTCACATATTGTGCTTCACGACAGTAGTAAATTTTTGGCAAAATATCTCATTTTTATTTATAAAAAAATACCAAATTTACCAAAAATTTGGAAAAATTTCCAAATTTCAATTTCTCTACTTTCAAAATACATAGTAATACCTCCAAAAATAGTTATTATTTTACATTCCCCATATGTCTACTTTATGTTGGCATAATTTTATAAATGTCATTTTACTTTTTTAGGACGTTAGAGGGCTTAGAAGTTTAGAAGCCATTTTTCAAATTTTCACCAAATTTTCCAAAACCATTTTTTTAAGCACCAATTCAGATATAAAGTGATTTTGAGGGGCTTACATAATGAAACCCCCCATAAATGACTCCATTTTAGAAACTACACCCCTCAAATTATAAAAAACTACTGTTACAAACTTTGTTAACCCTTGAGGTGTTCCACAAGAATTAGTGGAAAATGGAGGTGAATTTTCAAAATTTCACTTTTTTGGTAGATTATTCAAGTTAATAAATTTTTTCTTGCAACACAGTAAGGGTTACCAGCAAACTAAACCTCAATATACATTGCTCTGATCCTGCAGTTTACAGAAATACCCCATATGTGGTGGTAAACGTCTGTATGGGTTTGTGGCAGTGGTCAAAAGGAAAGAAGCGCCATATGGATTTTGGAGGCAGATTTTGCTAGAATAGTTTATAGGCACCATTTTGTAATTGAGAGACCCTGACGTACCCCTACAGTGGAAACCCTCAAAAAGTGACCCCATTTTGGAAACTACACCCTTCAACGAATATATTAAGGGGGTACTGGCCACTTTGACCCCCTAAGTGTTTTACGGAATTTGGAAACACTTGGCTGTGAAAATGAAAAATTTTATTTCTTCCAATAAAATGTTGCTTTAGCCCCAATTTTTTTGTATTTTCATAACTGGTAACAGGAGAAAAGCACCCCATAATTAGTTACCCATTTTCTCCTGAATGCGGCAACACCCCATATGTGGTGGTAAACTGCTGTGGGGGCACATGGCAGGACTCAAAACAGAAGGAGCGCCATATGGATTTTACAAAACAGATTTTGATGGAATGGTTTGAGGGAGCCAAAGTTTTTTTTTATTTTGAGTTATTGTCTTATGTGGGGGCTCATTTTTTGCGGGATGAGCTGATGTTTTCATTGGTACCATTTTGGGGTACATAAGACTTTTTGATTGCTTGGTATTACACTTTTTGTGAGTCAAGGTGAAAAAAAATAGCTGTTTTGGCATGGTTTTTTAAAAAATTTTTTTACAGCATTCACCAAGGGGGGCAAATCATGTGATATTTTTATACAGCAGGTTGTTACGGACGCGGAGATACCCAATATGTCTAACTTTTTTATTTTTGGATAGTTTTACACATTAGATTTATTTTTTGAACAGAATAAAATCATTATTTTGTGTTGCCATTTTCAAAGAGCCATATTTTTTTCAGTTTTCAGGCGATTGTCTCAGGTAGGGTATCATTTTTGCGGGACAAGATGACGGTTTGATTGGTACCATTTTGGGGTAAATACACCTTTTTGATCGCCTGCTATTACACTTTTTGTGAGGCAAGAGGGAAAAAAATGGTTGTTTTGGCATAGGTTTTTTTTTTTTTTTTTTGCAGCATTCACCTGGGGGGCCATCTCATGTAATATTTTTATAGAGCAGGTTGTTACGGACGTGGGGATACCAAATATGTCTAACTTTTTTATTTTTGGATAGTTTTACACATAAGATTTATTTTTTGAACAGAATAAAATCATTATTTTGTGTTGCCATTTTCAAAGAGCCATATTTTTTTCAGTTTTCGGGCGATTGTCTCAGGTAGGGTATCATTTTTGCGGGACAAGATGACGGTTTGATTGGTACCATTTTGGGGTAAATACGCCTTTTTGATCGCGTAATATTACACTTTTTATGGGCGAATGTGACCAAAAAATGGCTGTTTTGGCACTGTTTTTATTTTTTATTTTTTACTGTGTTCACCTGGCGGGATGGATTATGTGATATTTTTATAGAGCCGGTCGATACGGACACGGCAATACCTAATATGTCTACTTTTTCTTTTTTTAACAATTTTTGTTGATCCAGGGGGCTGGATCGCACAGGCTCGCAGGGATGGCAGCCACGATGCCTAAGGAAGGCATCGGGCTGCCATCCAAGCCATCGGGTCCCCGTCACAGCAGCGCGGGGACCCGATGGCCCCCCCGCTCGGCATCCTGAACATGCGGCACACCTCATGTGCCGCGGTCAGCGCTGACCGCGGCACATGAAGGGTTAATGCGCCGGCATCGGTGTTTTCACCGATGCTGGCGCATTCCCCAGGGGTCCGGCACCTGGGCACTGCCGGACCCCCGCCGCTGATCGGGCAGGCGCAGCTCCTGCACCCGCCCGATCAGCGCGCCGTATATGTACGGCGCTGGGCGTTAAGTCACGTCCCGTTGCGCCGTACATGTACGCGGGAAGGGGTTAAATATGGTAAATGTATATATAAATGTGCTATATTAATGACCCATAGAATAACATTAGTTAACATATTTCTATGGCATGGTAAATGCCATAAAAGCAAAATCCACAAAACATGGTAAAATAGTTTTTTTCACCATTATTCCAAACAAATTGATATATTATATGGGTTACCATAAGTATAACTTGTTTTAAACTAATTCATCATCAGAAATTACCTAAAATAATGTCAATTTCACATATTTACCGTTCAGTAGTTATAAAAGTAGTTTTCTTCCTGTGCTCCCACTGTGTTTCCTTATAAGTTACCATGGCATCAACCTGTAGTTCTGAGCCTTTGTTAGGTCGAGCATGCTCAGGGTGTTGCTATCAGTTCTCTGATGTTAGTGTGCTGGTGATTACTGAGTAGAGGGGGCGTACCTAGACTGTAATATCAGGTAGCCAATCAATAAACATTAAAGAAGAACTCCCTCAAAAAAATTTATTCCATGTCCTGCTAGAACAGTACATGATGTAATCTGTAGTGAATGTCATTTTCTTACCAGTGTCTGTATTTTTGACTTATATCATCCTGAAGTTTCTTATCCGTGTGATGTGACTAGGAATTAGACCCACCAACTCACACAAACTTATGTGTGGACAGGAAGTCTAATTCTCTATGCATTCCTATGGGAGCCTCACTTTCAGTCTCATAGGAATGAATAGAGCAGTGACTGACTTCCTGTCCTGTGTCAGTTGGAGGTCAGGGTGTTGGTCAAATGACCCAGCTACAATAAGAAGAAAGTGGAAACTCTCAATTAGAGTCCCTGATAAGAAGATTGCATTCACTACAGATTATATCATGCACCTTTCTAACAGGTCAGAGAATAAAATTTTTTGCAGGAGTTCTTCTTTAACACTCATGAACAAGCACAAACTCACAGCAGGAAAGCTAGGCATTGTGGGGATTGTAGTTTTGTGAGTGAAGTTCAGGCCCCATGATACTGTCAGTGTGATTGCAGACACAGGAGCTAGACAAATTGCAAGGTAAAATGAAGCTCAGGTTAGGGGTTGTTCACATATCAGTTATTTGATCAGTTATTGTCAGCCAAAACCAGGTGCGGGTCAAAAACACTGAACAGGTGCAGATCTTTTCATTATACCTGATCTCTGTGTAGTGTCCACTTCTGGTTTTGGCTCACAATAACTGATGGAAATAACTGATCAAATAACTGATATGTGAACAACCCCTTATATGTATAGGTATGGGTTCTGGTTGGGTCACAACTTGCAGCCTTAATGCAGTTTTTCAAAAATCAAGTTACTTTACCGGAATACCCCTTTAACTGAAAAATTTGTCGTTTGCAAAGCAAAGATGTATAAAAAATAAAAATAAATTGTCTTAAAATTTATACTTGTGTCCGCTATAATCTAAATTTTATTTTGATTCTGATTGGGGCTGCCAATGTGAGCGGTACTAGAAGCTCTGCCATTTATTGCTGCTACCTCTATTGTATACTGGTTATTTACTAATGAAAATGCACCAGAACTGGCACACATGCTTTGCACTACATTTATTAGTTGTTTTAGAGACACCTTTAGAGCCTTTTCCAATTCGTACATCAAGAGGGTGTGGCTTAGCAGGAAAAGGGTTTGGTCTAACCCAAAAGGGGCTAAAGATGTGCCAAAACGTTGGTGCACAATTCTGGTGTAAAGTAAGCCTAAAGGTCCTTTTACATCAGACAAGGATCGGGCAATTATTGGGAATGAGAGTTCATACGAACACACATTCCTAATAAATGTCCCATCTAAATGTGCACTGATCACCCTACAAATAAACACTTGTTTGTCAGTGACTACATTTTCTATGTGGCACATAAAAATCAACAATAAAAACATAATTTGCCGGCAGCCGATTGTTCTGTGTAAACAGATGAGGTGCAAGCAAACAATCGCTTGTTCCTCTACAGAGGAGATTATTGTGCATGGAAATGCTGCCATCATCTCCGCTCAGCGATCAAACAGTGATCGAGAGCAACAGTTAATTCCCCATTATTGCCCATGCATCAGCAGATGTAACAACACCTGAAAGGGAGTCTTTCACCTATATAACTAACAGCAGTGCCCCACAGAAGATTGCATACACATCCCAGACATACCTGTGTGCACTGTGTGTCTGTATTACATGTCCAGGAAAAGCACTTTTATTCTGCAGGAAAACAGCTCCCAAGTGCCCGGCTGAAAGTGAAACTAAAAACAGCTTTCTCTCCCGAATCGATTTCTAACGGCTATATCTTCTGATATAGTGGATATAATTCACGGAAAAAGGTGCACTACAACGGTAAATGCAATTGACAATATATGGCTAAACCCTCACGCTGATGTTAAAATGAGACTTTCGCCAATATATTCTTATATCAAGAACATACCGGAGCCCGAGCACCCCGTCAAGGTATCTCAAGTGGCTAACCTACCTATGCCGTATGGGCAATTACGGAAGGAGCATACAGGCTGACACACAGCGACCAACTCAGGTGCACCTGAATGCTACCCCTAGATCAAAATCAAGGCACATTCAAACCTGGAGTTGCCACATCTCCAGGTGTAAATGTACAAACACAATCATAGAAAAAAAAGGCAGAAAAATGCTCAAAACCCCATATGCTGTTGCGCATATCTAACCGGGGAGCAAACCCTTCACATGCGATCCGTTGCAACGGACCCGTGTGTCGGCCTGTATGCTCCTTCCGTAATTGCCCATTTGGCATAGGTAGGTTAGCGTTAGGTCCCGTGCCACTCTGAGATCCCTTGATACGGTGCTCGGGCTCCGGTATGTTCTTGATATAAGAATATATTGGTGAAAGTCTCATTTTAACATCAGCGTGAGGGTTGAGCCATATATTATCAATTGCATTTACCATTGTAGTGCACCTTTTTCCATGAATTTTTGTTATAGTTTGTCACATCTGCACACTTGGTTATCCTGTGTAGAATGTTATTGTGGTACATGTGGTCCGCTGCAGGCATCCTCCATTGTATGCATTTTTGCTGGGGATTGCTTTTAGCAACGGATCACATGTGCAAGATTTGCTCCCCGGTTTGATATGCGCAACAGCATATGGGGTTTTGAGCATTTTTCTGCCATTTAAGACGACTTTTTCTGTGATTGCATAGTGGATATAATGCTATGATTCCCATATCGTTTGAAAGGTTGGAATGCCAGCTTTCAACTAAGGTCAGGCCCATATTTCTAGTGGCTACCAATCCCAAGATATGACCAACTAAAGCAGCCCTCCCCTCTTCAGTCTGGTTTGCTTTGAGCACTTGCAGCAGCAGAGCCGGGCACTTGGGAGCTGTTTTCCAGCAGAATAAATGTGCCTTTATTCCATGTCCAGGAAGTGCACACAGGTATGTCTGGGATGTGTATGCAACCTTCCACATCCCTTCGTTTGACAGCCGAGCATCTGATCTGTGGTTGTACGATCCTCTGTGCAGCTATTGCACAACACCATCGGGGAATTTATTATTCCTCCACACGTTTCCTGGCATAAAAAAGTTACAAACCTCATGTGTCATGCTGCTGCAAACTGCAGTCTATGTGCACTGCCCTCCAGGGGATGCACTTAATTTATGACAAGGTGTGCGTCCTCTGGCAGCACAGGGGATATCATAGATTGGCTTAAAATGCTGGTCTATGATAAATTTCCTCCTATGTTTTAATGTCTGCAATCAGCGATAATGCTGTTCGCACATATTTAACCCGTCAGAATCTGTGGGTGAATCGCTCCTGGGGCCCATACAGCTTCTCCATGCTGAGATCAGGGAAGTCAATTGTTTGTGGTAATAGCCGGGGTCTCTCTGAAGAAACCCAACCCAAAAATTAAAAATCACTCCCTTTCCCTATAATAATAAACGATAAAAAACATAGGAGTTGTGGTGTCCCAAAATACCTGTGTTACTAAAATCTAGATGTATTTATCCCGTACAGTGAATAACCGAACAGACAAAAATCAAAATGGCCGATTCGCCTTTTCTTCATCGCTTCACTTCCCCAAAAAATTGAACAACAGTGATCAAAAAGTCAGACACACCCCCAAAATGGTACCACTTAAAAACTACAGAACATCCCAGATCATCAAAAAATTATTCCCCACACAGTTCTGTAGACATAACTCCAAAAAATGATGCGTATCAGAATATGGCAATGAAAAGAAAAAAATAACAAAACGAAAAAAAAACATAAAATCTATACAAAAGTAACGAAACAGAAACAGCTTATGTTTCTCCTTTCATGAAAATAATTAGCTATTAAAGAAGACCTTTCACCTCTCCTGACATGCCTGTTTTAATATCTACATGCATTCCCCATGTAATAACAAGTCTGGAAAATCTATTCTTATGGCTCTATGTTCTGCCATTCCTTTATTATTCCTGCTAGAAGTCTATTGCCAGAAGTTTGCAGGAAGGGTACTGCTGGGTGTTACCAGTAGATGGTGTGTCCGACTGTCCAACTATTGTTGCTGGTGTCAGACTGTTGCAAGGACACACCTCCACCACCAATCTGTACCTTTACTACACGCTGCTGACCATTCATCCATAACTTCTAGTAGAAATAATAAAGGAATGGCACAACATACAGACATAAGAATAGATGCTCCAGAATTGTTATTACATGGGGAATGCAAGTAGTTACTAAGGCAGACACATCAGGAGAGCTGACCGGTCCTCTTTAAAGTCACCTTACCTCTTTTGCATCCATCACTGTTCCAACACCAACAGTCAGAGCCATGGTAGGTACTTTTGAGAGATTGTTATCAAAAAACCGTGCATTTGCCAATATGGTGTCCATGGCCAATGTCTTCACTCTCGTTCTGGATACCAGACTGGACCCTGGTTCATTAAAAGCTATGTGACCATCAGGCCCGATCCCTGTCACAAGAACACAAGCACATGTCTGTATAGAGCTCTTCTTCCATGCATACCAATATGACTGTACATGTTATATGTAACTGCCTATGAAATCTGCAATGAACACAGAAGGAGAAGCACTTGGCCCTTTGTCTCCAATTTAACCAGTGTTATTTTTCTCTATTCGGGGATGCTAGTTATTAAAAGGGCTTATGATGTTAGATACCTGGAATGACAAATTAGTTTTTATATGGAAAACTGTCCCAGTCAATCTAATAATGTGCATCACTGGACATCTAAGATAAATAATGTATTCTCCAATTGCAGAGATGAGTCAGTAATAACTAAGAGAAACTGAAATCAAGTCCATAATTGTTACAACCATTGGAACACCAATATTGGAGTTAGAACTGTAATTTAAAGCAATTTAAACATTTATATTCATCAAAGGGTTTCCTAAAATTTACACTGATGGCGTATTCTTAGAATAGGCCATCAAAATACAATCGTGAATGTGGCAGCACGGTGACATCCCTGCAAGTGTGGCTATGCCTGGTACTGGAGGTCAGCCTTGCTCACATGAATCCTCCGCCGGTGTAGGTGCTGGGTGTCAGATCCCTATTATCGTACATCGGGTAGGCAAATTAAAATGTTGATACCCCCCATTTTGTCCAGTTTTGATAACATATGACTATTAATAAAAAAAAAAAAAAACTTTTTCTTACCTCCAACAAATAATTCTATTCCACCAGCAGCCTTAATTTTTTCCTCAAATAAGTCACATTCAGTCTGAAGATCTGGAGCATTTCCATCCAAGATGTGAGCATTCTCAGGATTGATATCAATGTGTCTAAAGAAGTTATTCCACATAAAAGAATGATAGCTCTCTGGGTGATCCCTGGGTAATCCTACAAGTCAAAGAATACGAAAAAAAGACTGCTATTTACAGAAATATTACCATATATATTAGAAGATATATATTTAACAGTATATTAATAAGTAGCTTATGTAAGCTAAACTCCTAGTAGCCAAAAACACTACTAAAAGTACTGAAAGTATACAGCGAACAGGAGGAGATTTATCAAGACCAGTATGTTGTACACCAGTCTTCATAACCCCTGCGCTATCGGAGGGTGCACTTAGTTTATGGTAAGGTGCAGCCTCATCATAAATTAGGTGCATGCTCTGGCGATCCGTGCACCCAGGGACATACATAGAAATCGCTGCGCCCCAAAGCAAGAATATAAATTGGGACCCCATGCTTCATTCATAGCCACCCACTACCTGTTCTTGACCAGTATATACAGCAGTGTACTGATATGTGAGGTATGAGGTATAAATTACAGCTTGCACCTCACATATTAGAACACTGCTGTATATACTATATATCTTAAAACACTACATCTATTATACGTCGTACCTCACATATCAGTACACTGCTATATATACACAACATACCTGGGTCCACTGCATCTATTATACTGTATAATAGATGGAGTGTGTGTATGAAATTATATATATATATATATATATATATATATATATATATATATATATATATATATATATATACACATATACACACACACACACACTATATAGAACTCATCTTGCGGTTCTTCTCCATGCTGTTGGGGGTTGGGGGACCTTTGATGATGCTCTGTGCAGTTTCTTTACTAGATTTACAGGACCTTTGATGATGTCATCACAGGTCCTGGCAGATGCTCCTATCTAACCTAGGAACTACACCATTCTTTGTGCAGTTCCTTTACTAGATGTACAGGATCTATGCTGACATCATAGAAGGTCCTTTAGCTTTCTCCACTGATGACAGGGATACTATACTGGAGCTAGACAGTAATAAGTGTAATCAGGGGGTGGGGAATTTGGTTGACTGGGGGCCCCTTTTCCCCATGGGCCCCATAGCAGCTGCATGGTCTGCTTCTATCGGAGGTACGCCACTGCGTGCACTGACACCGAAATCTATGGCAGCTCATAGCTGGCATAGAATTCAGTCTTCATTCACGCCAGAAAACTGGCGTAAAAGCAGATAAATGTGTTTGGCCCACTGGTCCAGCCCTCTCCCCACACCCCTTTTTTGCCACCTGGTGAGGGCGGCGTACAATGCCTCTGTGACTAAATTTTGCTGCAATGCGGTTCAAACGTTTTTTCACCACAAAACGGGCGTAGGGAGATGATAAGTCTCCCCTGTAGTTTAACAGTCCTGTGATGGACAGGTTGCTGCGCATGCACTTACACATAGCACCTTGTCAGTAACTGCGGAGAGTGCAGAGTGAGTAACAGACATCATGAGTACCAAATCATTTCTGACCTAAAGTTAACTTTGAAACCTACAGAAATCCTAAAACCAGGAAAGCATTACATGTAAGTCTATAATGGTAAAGAGCCGTTCACATCAGATTTTTAAGCCACATTTAACATATACATTGGGGGGGGAAAAGGATGCAAAAGCGTAGTACCCTACAATGTTCCATTCTGCAGAGCCCTGCAAAAAATTTACATGTTAACATATACTTTTTTTTTTTTTCAATGGAACCCTATGGTGATAAAGTGGCATATGGTGTCCATCTGAAGAATCCATTTAATGGACACATGTCATGTAGGACAGAAACTTGATGTGATCACAGCCTTAGAATGCGCAGCATGGTGGACAATGTGCCCAGAAACATACCAATGTATCACCTATTTCTGGCAAAGCCTGGGTTATATGTTGTACTTTAGTACCAATTAATGAGGTCTTATTGCTGCGGACTATGGCTGAAGTGATGCAATATTTGTTCAAGGTTAATAAGCATTGTAGAACTGGCAGCACGCTCTGCTTATTTCTAAGACAGTATCCAGAAATAAATGGAGAACATAGTCCTTCACATCCTGTTCCACAAATTGTCCAATAGGCTGATGTCAGTTTCTTAAAGGGGTTGTGCAGTGTCATGATACTGATGACTTCTCCTAAGATCGACAGGGGTTTGACTACCAGGATCACTGTCCATTATATGCTTGAAGAGGACACAGCACTCGCATGGGGAACTTGTTCACCTGCACACAGTAAGGCCCCATTCACACGACCGTATATTTGCCGGCCCGCATTACTGCGGACCCGCAAATATACGGGGGCTGCCCGGCGTGTGTTCCGCAGTGCTCGGAACACACGCCGTGCGGCCCCATTGAAAATGCCTATACTTGTCCGTGAGTACAGACAAGTATAGGACATGCTTCAAATGAGCAGCGGCACGGAGCTAGCTCTGTGCCACGGCTCCCGGCCCCATAAAGGTGAATGGGGCCGCATCTATTCCGCAATTTTGCGGATAGATACGGCCCCATTCATACGGTCGTGTGAATGGGGCCTAAGGCTGTAGCAGTGCAGTGTGTAATTACAGCTTCCACTTTAATGAGACAGACATTTAAACTCCTGCACATTCTGGGATGTGGAGTGAAGGAGGCGGTGCTATTAGTGACCGACAGCCTTCTCTGTGTAACTGTGTATACAGAGATAGTCGTCAATCACTAATAAAACCTCAACTTCACAGGCGGTACATTGGAGGAGAGCACGGAGCCGGACGCATGACGTAAGCACGTAGCGTCAGGTCCTTCATCCACCCACCCTTTCTCCATGAGCGGGCCGATGGCGTGGAGCTCGGACCCTGACACGTGGGTCCTTGATTGATGAGCGGTGAGCAGCAAACGGCGGGTGGTATGCAGTGAGCAGCAGGTGGGGACCAGCAGAGCGGCTGTATGGTTGTGCAGAGGAGCGCGGAGGGGAGCCGGCGCTGTGAGAGAGCGCGTGGGAGAAGGAGCCTGGGTCTGGATTGTGCCTTGACAGCTGATCCCTGGATGATAGGAGCGGTGGCCTGGAGAGGGATGTCTTTTGGAGGTCGTGGGTGAGATCGTTCCAGTGTTGTCTTTGCTCCGGGAATGAGAGCTTGGAAGATAAGAGCTGTTTACTTATACTAATCCATGTGTGAAGCTGTGAAGATTGCCTTTTCTCCCAGGAATTTATTAACCCTGCCTTGCTAACCGCTCATATGGCTTGCAATTTTAGTGCTCTGTTTTGCTAACTAACTAACACCTAGAGCATGGAGTGTGCCTTTTACCCTATCTGCTGCCATTAATTTTTGATATGCACCTTTTCTTTGACTTATCGAGTGTTCATTATCAAACACCACATGACATTGGTGAGAAATAAGTTCTGTGCTGATTTGCCGAACATTACACACATGCGAGTATCTGCATGGACCTTTTTTCTCTGGATATTGGCATTTAACCCTTTCATTCTTAGGATTGTTAACTGACTAACGTCAAAGCGCACTGACTGTGTGTCTATTTTGCTTCTTCTGAACTTTTTGGCTGCTGATTTACTGTTCAACTAACATCAAATAACAAACGATATTGGTGAAATACATGCATTGTGCTGGCCTACTGAATACTGTAGGTGTATTGTATTGCAGGGTATGGGGACACCTGCATGGAGCACTTCTTTTGGAACCAACACACACCTTTGATCCTCGGTTTGTTATCTGATTAACATTAAAGATTAACATTGAAGAATATTGAATGGAAGTAGCAAACACTACACGATATTGGTGATAAAATATGCTCTGTGCTGGCCGGCTGAATATTATATGTGTAGAATCGCCTGTATGGAATACCTTCTCTTGATATCAGTATATAATTTCTTTATTGCTATTTTATTTAATTGCGACACTGTTGAATTGTGTGATTTAGGTATTACACAGTCCATAGAATAGGTGTTTGTAGGATACGGCCTTACTGGCTTCAGGTGCACTTTTTCTTTGTTTTTTGTTGTCTGCACAGTGTGTTAAAATGGCGACGAAAGGAAGGAACAAAGGGGGGAAAGTAGAAGAATTGAAAGGGAATAAACAGAATGTAGCGAAAATGGATAAATTTTTTAGTACCTCCCCTAAAGCTGGTATTTCAAGTAGTAGAGGTAATAAAAATCCAGAAGGAAAAGGGGATCAAAGCCTATTGATGGATGAGGGGGAGAAAATTAATATCTCAGCTACTTCATTAACAGGTAGCGAACAGGAAGAGAGTATTAAACAATCAATATTGGAGGAGATCTGGAAAACTGTAAAAAAATTAGATGGTTCCCTTATGAATCTTACTATTCAGATCAATAATATTCAGTCGGACCTCTCTTTGGTTAGAGCAGATCTGACAAAGGAGAGAGAAAGGATCGGTGAGGCTGAAAAAAGGATCTCAGATCTTGAAGATCAGATGGGACATATAGCGAAGGAAACCCATATGCTAAAAGAGAAAGGTGAAGCTCAGGAAAAGAAGATAATTGATCTCGAGGATAGATCCCGGCGTTTAAATATTAAGTTGGTGGGGTTCCCGGAGGGGGTAGAGGGGAAGAACCCTGTTGCCTTTATATTCTCCTGGCTTCTGAATACTTTTGGAGTTGAAAATATGTCTAAATTTTTTTGTGTGGAGAGAGCCCATAGGTTACCCATCAGAAAGGGTTTACCGGGTTCTTCCCCTCGTCCGATTTTGGTTAAGTTATTATGCCCCCAAGATAGAAACCAAATTATACAATTGGCTAGAAAGAAAGGGGAAATTTTGTATGATGGGGCTAAAATATTTGTTTTTCCCGACTTTTCTAGAGCAACTAATTTGGCTAGAAATAACTACCAAGAAATAAAAAAAAAATTAAGGCTACACCAGATTAAATACTCAATGCTATATCCAGCAAGATTGAGAGTGGTATTTGAAGAGACGGTGCATTTGTTTGCCTCAGCGCCAGAGGTTGTTGATTGGATGGACCGTAAAGGACTCACATAAGTACAGTATTATGTTTACATGGAGGTGAGGGTGGGTGGAGATGAGGGTGCTTAGGTGAGAGTCTTGGTTTATGAGGTTGGGTAGACTGACTGGATCAAGACACGAGGGGGGGGAGGGGAGGGGGGTGGTCACTTGCCCTTTTTTTTTTTTTTTTTTTTTTTCTTCTTTATTCGTTAGATGAGAGGCTCTAGGATTCGTTTTGTCTCTTGGAATGTCAGAGGCTTAAACGATAGGAAAAAACGAATAGCTATTTTAGATGTTTTAAAAGGTTTTTTACCAGCTATAATTTGCTTGCAAGAGACTCATTTGATGAGAGAAGCTGTATGCTCTCTTAATAGCAGATGGTGGACGGAGGAAATACATGCGATGTATTCCTCTTATTCGAGAGGAGTATGTATTCTGATCCATAGAGGTATTAATTGTAACATTAGATATGTGTATAAAGACGTAGGTGGGAGATATATTGTGATTCACCTTTTGGTGGAAGGTACAGAGATGGTTTTGGTGAATGTATATTTTCCCCCACCTTTTTCCCCAGCTCTGTTCCGGGAGATATGGGCAAGGATTCAGGATTTTGACAAGGTTCCGGTGGTATGGATGGGGGACTTCAATGAGGTAATGTGTGAAAATGATGATAGACTGAGACTGGGGAAAAATGTGGTTATTCGGAAAATGTCCCCATTATGGAAGCTTTGTCAAGAGAGGGAGTGGTTCGATCTTTGGAGAGTGTACAATGAAGGGAGGATCGAATTTTCATGTATCAATAAGACCCATAAGGTTATGTCTCGTATAGACCTGGTTATTGGGAATCAACTATTTCTAGAGAAGGTTAACAGTGTTAAAATAGGCCATCGGGGGTTCTCGGATCATGCCCCATTGATAACATCTGTGATTCTTCCTTTTGGTAATACTTATAGTCCTATATTTCGGTTTAATCCATATTGGTTATCCCTAGTTGATATCGACTTGAAGGAAGAAATTATAACATTTTTCTTGATGAATCGGAATTCTGCATCACAAAATATTGTTTGGGATACTTTAAAAGCAGTTTTGAGGGGTAAATTGGTCTCTAGTGTCTCTAGTTATAAGAAAATTAAACAAGAAAGAAGGGAAAATATTTTGAAGAACATGCGGGATAAAGAGTTGGGTTATACGCGGGATCCATCGGCCGAGAAGTGGGAAGCCTTCTCACAAGCTATGGATGGATATGAGGAGGCTCAAATGGCATATTTTTTTGGAAAATCAATTCTGAGAAAGGCAAGGTGGGGGATGGAGGGGGAGAGACCGAGTAGAACCCTGGCGCGGATAATATCCCAAGTGGAAGGGAAAAGTAAAATTCCCTTTATTAGGAGCAATGGTAAGCTTTTCACAGAAGCAGAGGAGATTGTGGAGTGCTTTTCTAACTTTTATAGGAATTTATATACTTCGGAGGGGGGTTATAATAAAGAGGAACTGTCACAATTTTTAGGGGCCTGGCCTATGCCCAAATTATCAAACGAACAAAAAGAAGAGTTGGAACGGCCGATTACATTGGAGGAGGTACAGAAAGCGATTAAAAATATGGCAAATGGGAAATCGCCGGGCCCCGACGGGCTTCCTATAGATATCTATAAGAAAGAGCTGGAAGTTCTGTCGAAAGAACTATTGTTAGTCTTTGAGGAAGCAACTGAGAAAGGGGAGCTCCCGTGGTCCATGATGGAGGCACAGATTATTCTTATATTGAAGGAAGGTAAGGACCCCTCGAGTGTGGAGTCTTACCGCCCTATATCCCTGTTAAACAGTGATGTTAAGGTCTTCGCAAAAATTCTGGCGGATAGATTAAAGGGGTTGATGGGCTGTATTATAAATAAAGATCAATGTGGCTTTGTCCCGGGAAGGAGTGCTCATGAAAACATAAGAAGGGTATATGTGAATATGCAAGAGGTCGCAGAGAACCCCAGAGATAGGGCCATTCTCTCATTGGATGCCTCTAAGGCGTTCGATCGAGTAGAGTGGCCTTATCTCTGGCAGGTAATGGAGCACTTTGGCTTTGGGAATAGGTATATGTCATGGATAAAACTGCTCTATAAGAACCCTGTGGCATGTATCTATACGAATGGGGCTCTGTCTTCCCCCTTTCAGTTGACTAGAGGTACTCGCCAGGGTTGTCCGCTCTCCCCCCTTCTATTCGCCATCTCGGTGGAACCATTGGCAATACATATTAGGAATCAGGAAGGGGTTAAGGGGTTCAGCCAGGATGAGAAGATATCCCTATATGCAGATGATATCCTGTTATTTTTAACTAATATCCACAATTCAGTAGATAAAGTGATCTATTTGATAAAACAGATTGGGCGATGGTCAGGTCTTGATATAAACTGGACCAAATCTATTTTGTATATGCTGGACGCCGATGATTTGAGTGATATACCCCTTTTGAAAAGGCATAAGAGATCAGATCCATTTAGATACTTAGGAATAAATGTGACAGCTGACCCTAGGGAGTATGAGGCTAATAATATTGAGCCGGTCTTAAAAGATCTCAGATTTAAGATCAAGAGCTGGAATAAATTACCATTGAATATGGCTTCCAGAATTGGATTATTGAAAATGGTAGTTCTTCCTAAGTTATTGTATGCTCTAGAAAACGCGCCTATATGGATTAAGAAGGGTACATTTAATAAAATAAGGAAGATTTGTAAAGAATTGATATGGAGGGGTAAAATGCCCCGGATTAAACTAGAACAAATGGAACTACCAGGGGAAAAAGGAGGGCTTTCAGTTCCAGATTTTTGTAGGTATTTTATCGCGGCTCAATTGAAGGTTATATTACGATTGTCCTCTTTGGGGAAAAATAAGAGTTGGGGTAGTCTTAGCTATTGTCAATGTCTGGTGGAGGTGTTAGAATGTGGTATGCATAAAGGGGATAAAACCTTGTGGAATTACACAATGTACATGATGAAGAAAGTTTGGAGCACTGGGAAAAGAATGCTGGGAAAGTTGGGGTCTAATCAATTCACTCCTTTATGGTATAATAGGGATTTTCCAGAATTTTTTGTTTTTTCAGATGAGGGGTATTGGATAAAAAAGGGGATTACGTTGTTGAAACATTTATTTTGTAAAGATGGCACGTTAAAGGTATTTAGTAGATTGCAGCAAGAATATGGTTTAACAAATAGGGAATGGTTTAGATATCGACAACTATTGCATATTGTGAATAGCACTAAGGATAAAAGTATATATAAATGGGGAGATTATTATATTTTGAATGATAGGATTAATATCTGGGGGAAGGGAGTCACTGGGAAAATTTATAAGGTATTAATAGGGTGTGTGTCACTAGAAAGGAAGGAACTGAAGGCTAAATGGGAGATAGAGGTGGGTCATCTGGAGGAGGACAAATGGGAAAGAATAAAGGTGGCTAAATCGTATAAAGAACAAAGGCCGAGTAGTACTATCCGTCAATTCTTTATTATTCATCATTTATTTATTACACCTAGTAAGTTGTTCAAAATTGGTTATAGGACATCTGATAAGTGCCCCAAATGCAGTCGTCGTGGTGGTGATCTTATGCATCTATTGTGGAGGTGCCCCAAGCTGCATCTATTTTGGAACGAGGTTAGATTAGAGATAAACAAAATTATAGGAATGGATCTGGGCTTAGACCCAGTGATTTATATACTGGAAGATATCTCAGGGGTAAAAGTATCAAGGCATTTAGGGGATATGATCTTGTCTCTTATAGACTGCGCAAAAAAGGCGATCTTGAAGAGATGGATGGGGGAGAGGGCACCTCAAGGCTCAGATTATCGGAAAGAAATTAATGAACTTATTTTGTCAGATATTCTGAAGCATAAGAAGAAATCTCCAGATAATGGAAAAGATGTCTGCAAAACTATGTTAAAAAAATGGTCTGGTTGGGAAGGAATTAACCGACTATGTAGCTGGTTTTAAACCAATTGGTTGTTTGTTTTTTTTTTGTTTTTTTTTTTTTTTTTTTTTTGTTGTTTTTTTTTCTTCTTTTTTCTAATTGATGTAATCTATGGACTGATCCCCATTTGCCGATATAAAATGGAAACGTTATGGTGGGAGAGGGGAGAGAGATGAGGGAGAGGAATTGTTTTTGTTTATGAAATATGAATGTAGTGTTAGATTTTTCGTCTTCCCTTAACTGGCTCTGCTCCCCTGCCTTTTTCTCTCGGCCTGTCCCTGGAGCCCGAGTGGGGTGAATCCGACCCAACCCAAAGAGAGTGATGAATGATTGGGAAGGAGGACGGATTCCAGATCTGGAAAATATACAATCCATGATCGGGGCTCCGTTTTCTCCATAATGGATTAAGCTCTTGTGCTACGGCATGGAACTTGGTCCAGGAGAAAGTGTGTCCTCTGTGCTCTTATTCTAGTCGTCTGAATTTCCGGCCTTTTGGCAGGGGATTGAGATGGAAACAAGGAGCTGAGAGGGAAATGAAAATAATGATTTAATGGAAAAAAGGTTCAATGTATGTGTGGGGGGACTGATTGGGTGCCCTGCCGGACCCGGGGGTCAGGCCAGAGAGGGGGTGATGGGTGGGCGGAGTGGGGGGGGGGGGAGATGATTTTAATTTTATTATTATTATTTATTTATTTATTTTTTTCTCTTCCCCCATCTCTCTTTCCCTATATGATATACTATTGTACTAGGTTATCAGGATACTAGGTTTAGGTGGGAAATAGTGGATAATGAAATATTTGTAGGTTGAATTCGATTGCGTGGATTGGCGGATGGGCATCAGTCTGTGGAGATTTAATTAATTTTGTATGGGCAGGTGACCTAGTAGGGGTATGGGGGGTGGTGGGGTTTGAATTCATGAGATAGTTGTTGTATTGATTATATGGTATAAATTACATACGTTTGTATTTTTATGGATGATATATGAAGGATACAATGTTATTAAGAGTATTATGTTTATATGTATGTATTCTTTTTTTTTTTTTTTTCTCTTGTAATAAAAGAAAATATTGGAAATAAAACCTCAACTTCAAAGCCCAGAATGAGCAGGAATTTAAATCAATTCTTTTCCCGTAAAACTGTTAGGGATAGAGGATAACTAATGATCACTGGGGGTCTGATTGCTGGGACCCCCACTGATCCTGAGAATGGGAGACTCCCTCCCCCCATGTGATGGAGCAGCAGGTCGGGCATGCTCCCTTGCACTCCATTCTCTATGGGACTGCCGGAGTACAGGGCTTGACTATTTCCAGTGGTGCATGCTCAACCTGCTGCTCCATCAGCTAGGAAGTACAGGACCCCTGTCATTGTTACCAAAATATCTAACAGCGCTGTCCCACAGAAGATTACAGACACATTCCAAACTTACCTGTGTGCACTTTGTGTATTTATTCCATGTCCAGGAAAAGCACTTTTATTCTGCTGGAAAACGGCTCCCAAGTGCCCAGCTGGGTGGGCTTTGCTGTTCCAAGTGCCCAGCTGGGTGGGCTTTGCTGTTCCAAGTGACCAAGCTGGGTGGGCTTTGCGTTGGTCAGAATAAAAGTGCTTTTCCTGGACATGGAATAAATACATAAAGTGCACACAGGTATGTTTAGAATAGGTTTCCAATCTTCTGTGGGACAGTGCTGTTAGTTATTTTGGTAAAAATGATGTGACTCCCTTTAAAGGGGTTTTCTGGTATTTTAATATTGATGACCTATCCTCAGGATAGGTCATCAATATTAGATCGGCAGGGATCTGACACCAGGGATCCCCGCGATCAGCTGGTTGAAGAGAAGATTGCACTTGTGCGAGGGCAGCCTTCTCTTCTTTGTTTACCTGCTTGCCGTCGACATCACAGTGGTGTAACTACAAGAAGCCGCCCCATTCACTTCTATGGCACGGCTCATTCCTATACACTTGAATACTACAGAGCCGTCCCATAGAAGTAAATGGGACTGCTTCTTGTAGTTACACCTGCTCACCTCTGTGATGTCAACTGCAAGCAGGTAAACAAAGAAGGGAAGGCTGCGCTCACACAAGTGCAACCTTCTCTTCGAACAGATGATAGTGGGAGTCCTGGGTGTCGGACCCCTTTCGATCTGATATTGATGACCTATCCGGAGTATCAATATTAAAATCCCGGAAAACCCCTTTAACGATTCAAGTATGGTTAGTCATTTTCATGTATTCTTGCTTTTTTTTTTTTTTATTTCAAATGTTTCTCTCCTACCATATTTCTGAATGGATGTGCTAATTACATATTGTAGAATTGTAAATCATGCCAAACTGCTGCCATCCTCTCGATTAAAAGACATCAGAGGAAATGTGAATCTATCCATTGAAAGGATAGCAAATGTTATAAAAATGTAAAAGAGCCACAAAGATAAAATGAGAGTTCACTATAAGTGTAGTGGCTTTTGTATAATACTCACCCACATACTCATCCATGTTGAAGGTTTTCACATACTTGAAGGAGAGATCTCCATTTTGATGGTATTCAATAAGCTTCTTGTAGCATCCCAGTGGTGTGCTTCCTGTAATATTTAAAGGGATATGTCACCGCAAATTCACAAACTAAACTGTTCCTGGTGCCCTGTAGTTGACACAGTATCCCAAACATACCCTTATGTCTCTTTGTTGAGCCCCTGAATTTGTTTTTTTATTCATATGCAAATTAGTTGAAAGAGCCCAAGGGTCGGTCTCCATTGCTAACCGTGCCCAGGCACTTCCATCTGAATGGAGGCCTGCTCCTCCCCTTGGCACGGGCAGTTAGTAATGGGAACCGACCCTTGGGCTCTGTCAACAAATTTACATATGCATCAAAAGATATTTTTCGCGGGCTCAGAATACCACCAAATGGACCAAATGGTATGTTTAGTATACTGCGTATGTCAAATACAGGGCACCAGGAACAGTTTAATTTGTGAACTTACAGTGATGCTATGTACTGTATGACAAGTTTTACTAAAACTTATGAAAGAGAAATTAATGTTTAGTCTTACCGGTAAACGGTTTTCCAGGAGTCCGACATGACAGCACCAATGGAGGATGTCCTATTGATCTCTGTAGGGACAGGAAGCGTGAGAGATTAAAAGGCCCCTCCCCGCCACTATCTCCAGTGTTTTTCCAAATTACCACAACGGATGAGCGGAAGCACCTTTTTTTTTTTTTCCCCCATGTTAAATTCACATTGTTCTATACAAGAGTTATCGAAAATAGGAAAAGGGAGGGAATACCAGGTGCTGTCATGTCGGACTCCTGGAAAACCGTTTACCGGTAAGACTAAACATTAATTTCCAGGACGTCCTCCATGACAGCACCAATGGAGAACTATCAGATAAGTATTTTTAAGGGGGGGCAACTGCCTGGAGGACTTTCCGTCCAAATGCCAGGTCCTGGTTTGCGCCTACATTTAATCTATAATGTCTGCTGAAAGTGTGAAAATTTTTCCAAGTTGCCGCTTTACATATTTGTTCTATCGATGCATCTGCCTTTTCAGCCCAAGAAGTGGCCATAGCTCTGGTAGAATGGGCCCTGATTAAAAAAGGCGATGGTTTATTGCTTGAATTTTTGATATCGTATCCACTTGTTCAGATACTTCAGGTTTATTATTGTTCTGAAGGACCCGTCTGGTTTCCTTACCAGGAATAATCTTGAATAGTGCCCTTTGAACTTCTGTGACGGAGGTACTGGGAGTATTGCTTGAAGACTTTTTAATTTCTCCACATCCTTTAAAAGCTGATCCTGAAGAACCAGGGATTGCATTTCTGTTATCGGAAACTTCTGAGGTGGTACAGAAAGGAAGTCTAGTTTGAATCCTTCCTTGATGGAATTTATGATTCACTGATTTGAGTAATTTTTGCCCATTCCTGCCAGAAGTAGCAAAGACTTCCTCCCACTGGCCTGGCGTCATAATTTTCCCGGGTTGGAGGTAGAGTTAGGATTAAGGAGGAACCCTCTTCCTCTCCCCCCTTTGGGGTAGCTCCATCTTCCGGTTTTCCCCTTGCCTCTGGACGTCTGGTTCTGGAACTGTCTAGTCGGCTTCCGAAAGGGCTGGGGCCTTTTGGGTCTATCTTCCGGAAACCCCTTTTTCTTGTCCGCCGCCCTTTCCAGGATAGAGTCTAACACCGGGCCAAAAAGGTAAGAACCAGAAAATGGAATTGCACATAGTTTGTTTTTGGATGGCATATCACCGGCCCAGGATTTTAGCCATAGTGCGCGTCTAGCCACATTCGTCAGAGTCATTCCTGGCTGCAAACCGCATGGATTCTGCCGAGGCATCCGCCATAAAAGCAGTGGCCATTTTTAATAGAGGTATGGATTCTAGGATTTCTTCTCTAGATGTCTTTATTTTAAGGTGATTTTCCAGTTGATTAAGCCAAAGACCCATAGCTCTGGCTACCGAAGTGGCTGCTATATTGGTATTTATAGATACCGCAGTGGACTCCCATGCTTTTTTAAGCAACCCATCCATCTTGCGATCCATGGGGTCTCTCATATGGGAGGAATCTTCAAAGGGGATCGTGGTTTTCTTAGCCACTTTGGCTACCTGAATGTCCACCTTTGGGATTTCTTCCCACAGTTTAGTGTCTTCAGAATTAAATAATAAGCGGCTCTTAAACTCTCGAGGAACATACAATTTCTTCTCTGCATCTTCCCATTCCTCCTTTATCATTTCAGAGAGGTTCAGGTTGACTGGAAAGAGCCTTCTCTTTTTCGCTCTCAATCCCCCGAACATCTCGTCTTGTACGGTTTTTGTCTGGTCTTCCTCTTCCATCGCCATTGTCTGCCTGACCGCTGAGAGTAGAGAATCTAGATCCTCATTAGAAAATAGGTATCTTTTAGATTCTTCTGAGGAAATAAATGGAGAAACAGAGTCCTCGTCCTCCACTTCACCTTCTGAAACTAATATTTCGTCCTCTGAATCTGAGTCCAACTGGACTCTTAATTTCTTTGTGGGTGGTGATGAGGGGGAGCCTGAGACGTTACCAGGTTAGATACTGAAGCCTGGACCTCCTCCCGTATCATCACTCTTAGGTCTGACAAAAAGGAGGGCTGTTCCTCTTTAAGAATTTTAGCAATACAATCGGAGCATATCTGTTTCTTGTAGGAGTCCAAGAGCTTTCTGGAACAGACAGCACACTTTCTGGCTCTCTTCTTTGAGTCCAGATGGGCTTTATGCCCCGGTTCTTTGTCTACATGACCCTGGATGGGAGCTTCAGAGGAGACCTCTGGTTTGACTGACACCTCCATGTTGGGACACAGTGCAATGTAGGAAAAACCTTTAAATAGATTTCTTACCTAGGGGGACACAACCCCCTGATGCCGCTCGGCTCCCTCTTCTTCCTGGGGGGGGGGAAGGGACTCCATTCACTAGGAAGAATCCCCCTCTACCCCCCCCGGTAACGTAAAGGCCCTGGTGAGGTCTTCGGCGTTACCACGCTATGCGCGCCGCCATCTTGGGTCTCGAACTTCCGATCACGTGATGCCGTGACCTCCGCGTCAGATGACGCACTTCCGGTCACGTGGGACGCTGCACAGCTGAGGATCGTGGAGCCGCAGCCTCTGCCCAGAGCTCCCGAAGGAGAAGCGGCGTCGGCAACCCCCGATACCAGCGGCATTTCCTGGATTGATTCAGGTATCGGGGGGGGGGGGTGGGGTGCTAGGGGACCCCTTCCCAGAGGGGTGCTAGCGGGGGACTTGTCTCGAGGAGAGTGAGGAGAGGGAAAAACGGCCCGACACGTCCCAGTCCCTCCATAAGGACCCACCGGCCCTAAAACTTCAATCTTCATCCCCAAGCAGGGACCTCTCTGCTTCCTCATCCCTGTAGGGACAGGAAGAACACTGGAGATAGTGGTGGGGAGGGGCCTTTTAATCTCTCACGCTTCCTGTCCCTACAGAGATCAAAAGGACATCCTCCATTGGTGCTGTCATGGAGGACGACCTGGAAAAAACATTATACAACATCCAATGAAATCAACAAGTGTAATGCATGAACGGCTCTCCATTATGGTTGATAAAGTGGGATCCCAAATAGTGAACTCCCCTCTATTACATCAGTCATTTAACCTATTTGGGAATACAGGCAAGGGCTGTCTATATCCAGCTTTAAAAGCCAACCAACATTGTAAACCATTCCAAGGCCTTCAAGTCTCACATTCTCCTCAGTACATTCTGTACCATTTAAATTAAATGGAATCTAAGGAAAAATTGTTAAACCCTTAAAGGGTTTCTCTGGCTTCGTACGTTTTTTATCTGCCCAGAGTACCCCAAACACTGCATATACCCATTTTTCATATCAGCATGTTCCTTCCCCTGCTCTCAGCATCACCATATCCTGGCAGGATGTTTATATAGCGTACTTCATGTTTTCTTCAGCTTCCTGTTGGGTTTTCTAACTAAACCCAGCATGTTTTGCTCTGTATGGTTTCACAGGCCTGCCACACCGTTCTCTCTGAAGTGGTCACGCCCCCCACACCACCCCTCTCTGATCCTGGGAGTGAGAGTTGTATAATACAAGTGCCACCAGCAATTGATGGCGCATGCCCAGCTCCTGAACCCATGCCATCACTGTGACATGTTATTACTGCACTGAGTGTCACCTACTGGCACTCTGTGACATAATAGTACATTACTAAGTGAAAAGGGGTTAACAAAGCATTTGTTCAATCTCCAAAAGAGCAGAGAAACTAAACTGCACCTTACCTGTAGGAAGGCCTAATGTAAAATATTTTTCAGAACTTGGGTTAAACTGGATGATGCGATTTCTAATGTACTTGGCAGCCCACTCACTAGCTTGGTCATAGTCATCCAAAATGATGAGTTTCATCTTTTGCTAAAAAGTAAAAATGAGAAGGCATAAATGTAAGCAATATATTTGTCCACAAACCAATGCTATTAAAACAACAAAAGCGATGCTTCAAGTGGCAAATCTCTCATCTAGAGGTTCTACTTTCAACAAGATACCGTAAGGGGCCATTCAGACGGCCGTGGTATTGCGGATCTGCAAAAATGAGGATCCGCAATACCACGGATGCTGACCAGCGTGTGTTCCGCAAATTGCGTTCAAAATGCCTATTCTTGTCCGCTATTGCAGACAAGAATAGGACATGTTCTATATTTTCTTGTGGAGCCGCGGCTCAGCAAGATCCCGTGCCGGCCATTGAAGTGAACGGGGCCGGATCTATTCTGCAAAATTGCGGAACAAGTGTAGAGGAATGATTGCCAACCTTAAAAAAAAACAAATTGTGAGGATTACCCTTGAAACCAGACAGCAGTTTAATCCTACAGTATAGTCACATATACATATTTGCCAATAGTCCAGGGATGGCAGTTTTTTGTTAGTTTTTTGCTAAATATTCAGATTACTCCAACAGGAAAAGGCCAATATTAAAGGGGTATTTTCATGTGAGACAATGGGGACATATCGCTAGGATATACCCCCATTGTCTGATGTCCTATATCGAGAACGGAGCTGGCCAAAGTGGTGGCTGGAGGATTCCGGTCCAGCCACCACAAACCACTCTCTCCATAGAAGTGAATAGGAGTGCACCGCACATGACCGGACACCACTCTCATTCACTTCTAAGGGCCCGAAGGAAACAGCCGAGCCGGCAATAGCTGAAATGAAGGACCATTGCGCATGCGCAGCTTGTCCTTCACCACTTTTGTTGCTCCGTTTAGGAGATGGGTGCGGATCCCACCGCTGGGATCCGCACCTATCAGACAATGGGGGCATATCCAAGCGACATGCCCCCATTGTCTCATATGAGACAACCCCTTTAAAGGAAATTTGTCAGCTGTTCATGTTCTTCTAAGACAGCATGAGGTACCATAATAAATAACAGACTCCCTCCTTTCAATGGTTTTATCCTAAAACGTCCCCCAATGTTGACAGAAAGAAATGTCTTTCGCAATAACATGCAGAAATTGAAAAAAATAAAATAGTATGCTAAAGAGGTTAACAGTGTTTACAGTGTTTGGCTTGTACAAGTTGTTCCTTTCATTTATATAGGGATGTGACTAAGTGAGGCAATACTACCCAGTAATGTAGATCACCAGTAGTTTCACAGTACTGGAAACAGTGACATGTATAGGGGCACATTCTCTATACATAGCTGGCTTCCTGTCTGTAATCTGCAGGCCGATCACACATCAAGCAGTTAAAAAGCTGACCTATTAACTTTCCTGCAGCTTTCCGGTGGAACGATAAACCCACAGAATATTTGGTTCTTTAACGTGCTTTCAGCTGGAGATTTTCGCTGACGTTTTGTTTTTTTTTCCTGTAGAAAAGTTGCTGAGCTCCGCAAAACAGGTACGATTTAGTGCTGAATTTGTAATGTTGTGCCCTAACCAAAAGGCAGCAGTGAAACATCTGCAAAAACAAAATTCCCTCCTAAAAGGGGTTGTCCAAAATAAAGAAAAATCTTAGACAAGCTCTATAACAGTCTTAAAATGTCAAAACATATATATATATAATAATCATCATGTACATTCTCTGCAGCACTGGTTCCGTCCTCCTGACCCTACTTCTTTACAAACAGTGGGAACGTGCCAGTATACAGCATGTCCCTGCTGCAGCCAATCACTGTCCTCAGCAGGCTGCAGCAGTCACGTGCCATATACCTGCCTCGATTAACCCCTAGCTTTTGAACAGCACATATCTGACCTCTGTTCCAGTTCCTCGATCCTAGTTATTTTATCCCAAAGAGCTCCCTCTGTCCTCCAATCAGAACCCCCGTGGTGAAATTGAGGGGGCTCCCATCAATTGCTATGACAGCCTAGGGCAGTGATGGCTAACCTCCGGCACTCCAGCTGTGGTGAAACTACAACTCCCAGCATGCTCCATCTATTTCTATGGAGTTCTGAGTACAGCCAAGCAAGCCTACATCTTGGGAGTTGTAGTTTTACCAGTTGAAGTGCCGGAGTGTTATTCAGCACAAGCCTAAGGCCTTGACCTGACAAGCAGCCTGTGAAAATCCCACAGACTACAACAGTATACTATTGCATTCTATGGCACAAGTGATCAGGAGATCACTAATTCAAGGGGACTAAAAATTACTATTAAAGAAAAACTTTTACATTTTTTATAGAAAGCTTAAAAAAAAAAAACGTGAAAAATTCAAGACTCCCCCTTTTGCTAAAAAACACACAATTTCCCCCTGCAAAAAATAAGTCCCCATACAGATATGTGAACAGAAAACTAAAATAATTATGGCTGTTGGAAGGCAGGGAAGAACAAACGAAAATGAAAAAAAAAGGTTATGTCCTGAAAGGGTTAAAGGGAGCCTGTCAGCAGTTTTGACCATGCTAAACTGTTCACAGCACTAGGTGGGGGCTGAGTAGAAGAGTATAAACAAAGCTTTTCTCCTGCAAGTGCAATGGAGATGGAGTTTGACTGTGATGTGCTCTCTACGCCTGTTTTGCTTTCTGTATAGCTTTTTGTGTTGATTTTATTAAGCTGAAAAAAAGTATGTTTTTAAGATGATTATAGTTGGCTTCAACTGGATTATTCAGACATTTATCTGTCCCATGACCTGAACAAAATTATTTAGAGATGTGTGCCTCTTTAAAGGGGTTGTCCAGCACTGGGAGTTTTTCTTTTAAAGAGGACCTGTCACCGCTCCTGACATGCCTGTTTTAATAGCTTCATGCTTTCCCCATGTAATAACAGTTCTGGAACATCTCTTCTTATGGCTCTATGTTGTGCAATTGCTTTATTATTTCTACTAGAAGTTATGAATGAATTGTTAGCAGTCTGCAGTAAGGGTACAGAGGGGAGGTAATCAGTTGGGGGTGTGTACCTGCACAGTCTGAAAATGACAGCACTGATTAGATAGAGTGACTGTGCAGGTACACCCCCAATGGTTACCTCCCCTCTGTACCCTTACTGCAGACTGCTAGCAATTCATTCATAACTTCTAGTGGAAATAGTAAAGGACTGGCACAAAATAGAGACATAAGAATAGATGTCCCAGAATTGTTATTACATGGGGAAGGCATGAAGCTATTAAAACACGCATGTCAGGAGTGGTGAAAGGTCCTCTTTAAACCAGGGACAGCAGCATGTTGTACCTAATGAAAAAATCATACTCTCCTGCTCCATGTCACTCTGTTTCAGCTCCCTGGCATCATTCAGTGGTCCTCCAGTCCCTGTCCTGTTAACTTCCAGACGGACATAGTCACGTGCACCGCTGCAGTCAACAATTGGCCTCAGCGGTGACATGTTCATAACTGATCCCAGGCATTTAAGGTGTCACTGAGCTTTCATGTCATAGCGATATATCAAAGGTTTTGGTTGGTAGGGGTCTGAGTGCTGAGACCCTCACTGATCACTAGAACGAGGAGAGTGAAGTGCTTACATAGCAACCTCTCTTCTCACTGCAGGAGGGAGAATCAAGATGGACCCATAGACTTCTACTGAGCCCGTCTCCTGCAGCTATGTGAGTGCTTCTCTTTTCTCGTGCTATCAACCGGTGGGGTTTTCAGCACTCAGACCCCTACCGGTCAAAATGTTTGACGGCACAGTCAACAGCAACCTTGAACCCTTGATACCTGCATTAATAAAGGTAGGTGGCTTCCTCTGTAAGGCTTCTTTCACGCGACCGTTGTGTTTTGCGGTCATCAAATTGCGGATCCGCAAAAAAAAACGGATGACGTCCGTATGGCATCCGTTTTTTTTGCGGATCCATTGTAACAATGCCTATCCTTGTCCACAAAATGGACAAGAATAGGACATGTTCGATTTTTTTTTGTGGGGCTACAGAACGGAAATACGGATGCGGATAGCACACAGTATATTTTGAGGGCTCCGAGCCACATTTCTTGCTGATAAAATGCGGACCCATTCATTTCGTGTGAAAGAAGCCTAAGGCCCCATTCACACGACCGTATGTATTCCGTGATCCGTATAAAAACGGAACGGAAGAAATACGGAAAGTCTTCCGTAGTGTTCCGCATTTTTGCGGACCCATTGACTTTAATGGGGCTACGGATGTGATTTTGCGGCCAAGTATAGGACATGTTTCATTTTTTTGCGGGAGAACTTCCGTAATATACGGATGCAGAATGCACACAGTGTGCATTCCACATTTTTTTTTCTCCTATGGAAAAATGAATGGGTCCGTATGGTTCCGCATCTTATCCGCATTTTTGCGCAATGTACATACGGTCGTGTGAATGGGTCCCCAATCCCGGAGATGCAGAACGGAGGCACGGATCGGAACCCCACGGAAGCATTACAGAGTGCTTCCGTGGTGTTTGTGGCCGTGCCTGCGCACCACAAAAAAGAAGTGCATGCACTCCTTTTTTGCAGTGCGGACTGTGGGATGCAGATCGCGGACCCATTTACTTGAATTCACCAAATGCGGCAGCCCCACTGTCAGTGCCCGTGCATTGTGGACCACAAATTGCGGTTCACAGCATGGGCACTGGCTGCACACATTCATGTGCATGAGCCCTAACTCTCGATTTCACGTGTGAAAACACAGCCAAGGAGCATGTCATAGACAATTTGCATTTAAGCCTAAGGAGTAAAAGTTGAGCGTGACATAAAATCTGACATATCTGATGTGTTGAAGTATGTCACATTGCAATGCCATTGACAATCTTTACTAGAAATAGACTGGGAACTTAAAATGGCCCTAAAAAAAAATAATAATAAAGTGCTCCTATGTTGTAGGCGGGGTCTAATTGACTGAAGGAAAGGCAACACAAGTAGGTGAGGAAGCAATACCATAGTGTCCCGCCCCTGCAGAACCAAATGCTGCCTCAGCAGAATCAAATATCAGTGTTGCACATAATACTGCTGCCTCCTCCACAGTATTCAACTGTATCACCATCCTGAGGACTGCGATACAGCTGAAATTCCTGGCAGGGTCTATGGCCAGTCCGCCCCTAGCCAGACCCTAAATTGCAGAAATCTAGGCATATGTTGCAGAAAACATCATTCAGGTACTGTATATCAAAAGGAAGCTGCAGAAATAAGTGCAAATATCTGCCGCTTGTGAACATATCCCCAATGTGAAATACAACAATAGGAGGTAGTCGCTGACCAGCTGTGGGTTTAGTTACTAAGCAGCAGCTCAAGTACAATGATATATAAAATGGAAAACTCTGCAGTGCATTATAACAATAATGAAGAATTGTTCTCAGGACCTGATAGCGCATTATCCGTGCCTGATGTGTCACACAGTGCATACACACTGAACTTACCGAACACAGGAGACCGCAGGTAAGTCGGCGTTCCCTCTGCTTGCTTCCTTATGTTTGCCTTGCTGAACGCTGCGCCCTCCTCAGCCGCTTTCTCTATGGCGTCCTACAGTGCCGATCCCGACACTTTCTGTTATGTCCTCGGCACGTCAGGGCGCCCCCTGCTGGCAGCCATGTGCATTGCTTCGCTCAGCTGCTTCAGTCCTCGTGATGTACGTGCAGTGACCTCAGCTCCAGGAAGAAGCTGGTAGCTTATGTAATGGCTGCGCAGTGTGCAGGATGTGAATGGGATTTCTGTGTGGCGTACACATGCGATGTATCCTGTCCGCTATCCTGTCTGACTGAGGTGGAAAGGAATGAGAACCCCTCACACAGAGGCTTAGCTAAAGGCTGATGGGCCCTGGTGCAAGAGTTCAGCCTGGGCCCCCCTTCCCTCAGTGCTTTCTGTTGTTCTTATGCGGCACAAGGGTCTTTGGGCCCCCTAAGGATCCTGGGCCCGGTAGGGACTGCTACCTCTGCACCCCCTATAGCTACGTCTCTGCCCTCACAGTTCATATTATCTAGATGTTTATGATGGAAATAGCTGTATATCGCTTTGTCCAGATTAGCATAATGCACTAAATGCAGTGAAAACAACAGCTACTACTGGTGTGGATGTGGCCAGCCATGAAGTGGCATAAGGAGAAGAAATGTGCTTAGCACACCTAACAAGTTGTGTCAAATTTTTTACGTATTCGCCATAACTGAAAACGTGTCAACTCTTTAATTTGTGCATTGTTCTTTCATTGCCTATAAATAAAGATAATTATTATGACTCATTGGTGGAACTCTGACCACTGGGGACCCCACCGATTATGAGAATGGGGGCTATGTGTTCCCCCAGTTGAATGAAGCGACCGGGTGCATGTGTGAGCATTACTCCCTTCAAACAGTGGCAACACTTACCCTGGTTCTCTTGATTAGGCCTTATGCTCAAGAACACCGGCCGTTTGTGGTCCCCAATGCAGAGGCACTATCTGCGAGGTCCCCACAGACGGATCCAGACCCATTTAACTTGTGGGGTTCTGTGCCTCCTTTCCGCAACACTCCTTCCGGATTGCGGACCCATTCATGTGAATGGGTCCGCACCCATGATACGGTGTTCACGTGGCCGGTGCCCATATATTGCAGACCCGCTGTTTGCAGGCTGCAATACAGACACGGCCATGTGCATGAGCCCTTAGTGGGGGCCCAAGCAGTCAGACCCCTCGACATTCATCCCCTATTCTGTGGATGGTAATGAGATAG
Organism: Rhinella marina; assembly: GCA_900303285.1. Classification (NCBI taxonomy): domain Eukaryota; kingdom Metazoa; phylum Chordata; class Amphibia; order Anura; family Bufonidae; genus Rhinella; species Rhinella marina. The sequence continues at coordinate 59,588 of ONZH01022779.1, forward strand.
TAAGTGTTAAGGCCCTTTTACACGAGCCGATTATCGTTCAAATAATCGTTCAAACGTTCGGATTTGCACGATTATTGTTGTGTATAAACACGGGTAACGATTTAACGACGAACGAGATTTCGTTCGCTTCTCGTTGATCGCATCTTTTGTCCTGCCAATAAATTAATCGTTCATCGTTCGAAAAATCTTCCAGTTTAAACGAAAATCGTTTAGTCGTTGGCAGATGGTAATGGTAATGCTTATGGCAAGGAGCAAGGAACGATCGTAATAACGATTATAAAACGACCGAAAGTACGAAGATTGTGAACGACTTCTCTTTCAGTGTAAACGGTATTTACATTGCATCGTTCGATCGTTCATCTACGATCGCTAATACGATTTATCTTTCCGTGTAAAAGGACCTTTAGAAATGGGATAATCCCTTGAAAGGGGTTTTCCAGTTTGCATCAACATCCTTCAAAATAATAATTTATGAAGGAAGCTGTGATTATGTAGTGTATTTATTTTACTTTTATTGTCTCCTGGGCAAAATCCTCCATGCATTCGCTGCAGAAACTGTCAAGGACACCTGCCACAGCATCCGTCAGACACTTCACCAAGAAGGGACAATGCAGTTGTAGCTTTAACCTCACACATGTACAGTGGATGTCGGGTCTTAAAAGATGGCGCCCACTCTGGAGCAAAGCAATCGCCATACCCACCAAGAGCCTACTCAACTGCAGATATTTAACTCCTCAGATGTTGTGGTGAAATGTGACCACAGTGTCTGAGGAGGCTAAAACCTGTAAGTGCACACACTGCTGTAATAATGAGCTGCAGCCTGTACTAGGCTTCCAGGCTCATTATTAGTATGGTAGTTCAAGCCAGTAGGTGGCAGCACTGAACTAGAATATAGTAATTTCTATACAGAATAATGGACCATTTTCCATTATTCTGTACAAATTGCAATCTGATGATTGCAAGTTGTGGTCCAGCTGTGGCTCTAAACCCAGAACAGGTGCAGATCTTTCCTATGTAATATTAAATGGTGGAATTAGAAAGTATAAGATGTCCCACAAAATCAAACCCTCATATGGCTGTGTGAACAGAAAAATAAAACATGTTATGGCTCTGGGAAGGCAGGGAGAGAAAACTGAAAACACAAAAGCGGCAAATCGAATGCTTGGCTGCATAGCTAGAGGTATAACAAGCAGAAAGAGGGAGATTGTGATCCCTCTGTATAGAGCTCTAGTGAGACCACATCTGGAATACTGTGTTCAATTCTGGAGACCTCACCTGCAAAAGGATATTGCTAAAATAGAATGGGCCCAAAGAAGAGCTACAAAAATGGTGGAAGGTCTAAAGCATAGAACTTATCAAGAAAGACTCCGAGTTCTTAATATGTATAGTCTGGAGGAAAGAAGAGAAAGGGGGGACATGATTGAAACCTTTAAATATGTTAAAGGACTGAATAAAGTTCAGGAGGGAAGTGTTATTAATAAGAAACTGAACACAAGAACAAGGGGGCACAATCTGAGGTTAGTTGGGGGAAAAAATCAAGAACAACATTAGAAAACATTACTTCACTGAAAGAGTAGTAGAAGCTTGGAACAAACTTCCAGCAGAGGTGGTTGATACATCCACAGTAACTGAATTTAAACATGCCTGGGATAAACCTGTATCTATCCTAAGATAACAATAAAGGAATAATAAAAGGGCAGACTGTGGTCTTTTTCTGCCGTCAATCTTCTATGTTTCTATGCAAATCGCCACTTCAGGAAAGAGTTAAAATGGCTGCACTTCACTTCACTGAAAACTATGGGAAGCGGACAATGCAGATTCTTGCCAGAGTTTGGCATGGAGTCCTCACCAAAATTCTGGCGGCATAAACCTTGCCTGTGTGCAGGCCCTGATATCGCACACAGTGGAAAGAATTTATCATCCCTTCCTATGGCAGTTTTATACTGTAAAATAGTTGCAAACCATTATACCTAAATCTAGGTGCAAGTTGCATTTCTACACCACTGGCACCAGGAGGGGTGGTGTGGGCAGGGCCATAGGTTTTCTGGCATAAATCTACACTAGCTATGGGCTGGTGTAAATTTTATTTTGGGCATATGGACTGCCATAGGATGCACTCAATTTATGATGAGAAGTGCTAGAAATATGGATAAATTCCCTTCAGTGTTTTTCATGGGCAATTTTAACCCTTTGAGCCTCTGAGTTTTTTTCATTTGTGTGTTTTCATTTTTCACTCCCCGCCTTTCCAACTTTTTTATTTTTCCATTCACATAGCCATATGAGGGCTTGTTTTTTACAGGACAAGTAGCACTTTCTAATGCCACCATTTAATATTGCATACAATGTAGTGCCTTTAAGAAGCATTCCGTTTTGCAGTCCTCTCCTGCATAACGGAAACAAGACCGATTCGTTATGCAGCCCATAGACTTCTATTATGACGGAATGCCTCTTAAAGGCATTCCGTTATGCATTCCGTCATAGAATTCATTTATGGACCGTGGTAACGGAATCCATAACTGAATTGCCAGAGAACCCGAACGATGAACTTGAACTTCAAAGCATGAACTGTCCCCCTGACCCCAGACTGTTTATTGGATTGCACAAACTCTGCCTACCCTGACATTGACTGCAGTTTTGCCTCTTGCTGCTCTGCGTTGGTGTGACCCATCGCTGTCAAGAGACCAGTCAGTTGAACAGAGACTACTTCAAGAGTTCAGATCCCTGTACAGGGGTTAAAAGCAGAAGCCAAATCTGTTCAAGTGACACAGCAAATCTACATGACACTATGACAGTAGTAAATTTGAGTCAATATATTTCACCTTTATTTATAAAAAAAAATCCCAAAGTTACCAAAAAATTTGGAAAAATTGGCAATTATCAACATTTCAATTTCTCTGTTTTTAAGACAGATAGTGATACCTCATAAAATAGTTATTACTTTACTTTTCTCATATGTCTACTTTATGTTGGCATCATTTTGTAAATGTCATTTTATTTTTTTGGGACGTTAGAAGGATTATAATTTTGGATGCAATTTTTAAGAAAATTTCTAAAACCCACTTTTTTAAAGACCAATTCAGTTATGAAATCACTTTGTGGGGCTTACATAATAGAAACAACCCATAAATGACCTCATTGTAGAAACTACACCACTCAAGTTATTCAAATATGAGTTTACAAACTTTGTTAACCCTTTAGGTGTTCCACAAGAATTAAGGGAAAATAGAGAAGAAATTTCAAAATTTCACTTTTTCTGCAGATTTGCCATTTTAATCCATTTTTTTCTGTAGCAAAGGTTAACAGCCAAACACAACTCAATATTTATTACCCTGATTCTGTAGTTTACAGAAACAACCCATATGTTATTGTAAACTGCTCTATGGGCACACAGCAGGGCACAGAAGGAAAGAAGTAACATATGGATTTTGGAGGGCAGATTTCACTGGGCGCATTTAAAGACTCCCTGATGCACCTCTAAAGTAGAAGCTCCCAAAAACTGACCCCATTTTGGAAACTACAGGATAATGTGACAGTTTTATTGGTACTACTTTAAGGTACATATGATTTTTGATCGCTTGATATTACGCTTTTTTTGAGGCAGGGTAACCAAAAAATGGCTGTTCTGGCACCATTTTAGTTTTTGTTTTTTACAGCATTCACCTGGCAGGATAGATCATGTGTTATTGTTGTGTCACCTGTTGCTGTGGCTGCTACCACCCCCCTTTCTTATGCTGCTACCTGTGCCAGCTACAGCAGCATTTTTGTCTGTTGGCCATAGTGAACAGTAACTGTATCGGTAAAGTAACGGGTTAAATATGAATGTCGCAGAAGTTGAACAAGATGCAAGCAGTGATATGTTAGACTGCCCTTTAATACTGAGAAACAATTAGTCTATCTTTAAAATAATGGATTAGGTGTGAATGTTGTAGCAGTTGAACAAATTTTCTTTCAACACTGTCACTAGCGCATGAGCACTTGCCACATCTCTCCCTATGCTCAGCTCACAGGACAATGGCGGAGACTGCGTGGGATGAGGAATTGATAGGGCTGGGATATCTCAGGAGAATGGCCATCTGCGGATTGGCTGGCTTCACGGCATTATGGGTGATCTTAGGTTCCCGGGCTCCTTACTTTCACCTTGTAACACTTGCAGCCTCCATCTTAGTTAAAAAAAAACGATTTGTTACCACAGAAGTCGAGGAGATTCAGATTCATGGTGAATCTAATTGTTCCTAAACTTTGGATCGAATTCCACTTCAGATGCTTCGATTCGCTTAACACTATTCATAGTTTATGGTTGTCAGTTGAAGGGCATCTGTCAGCAAATTTTAACTTATGAAACTGACTGATCTGTTGCATGTGTGCTTGGCAGCTGAAGACGTTTGTGTTGGTCCCATGTACATATATGCCTGCATTGCTGAGTTTCAATATTTGCAAATGGGCCTATAGGAGCAACAAGGGTGTTGCCATTACTCCAAGAGGCTCTTTTCTCTCTGCAACTTCCATGCCCTTTCCACTCTAATTGATAGGGCAAGGTGTTATAATGTTTTCACGGTGTGGCCTGTCAATCAAAGTGTAGAGGGTGTGGCAGTTGCAAAGATAGCAGAGCCTCCAGGAGTGATGGCAACACACCCCTTTGCTCTTAGAGGCTCATTAGTCATGCCCTTTAAGGGTTCCTGCTCTGTTAACCGTCTCTTCTCCACTACCACTAGTCAATAACTTCTCCCAGATCTGTCAAAAAAAACAAAACTTTACTTCAGGCCTCTGCTTACAAGAAGAAGTCCGATGATCGCAACTGTAAGATTTCACTGCCGCCGTTTTCTCCTGGAATCAAGGTCTGGCTTTCTACATAAAAACATCAGGTACCCTTGTACAACTTGGTATCCAACTTGATTGGTGCTTTCAAGGAGTTGAGGCAGTTCAGAATCCGGTCTACAAGTTGCTCCTTCCTGCCTATACATATTCCAGATTTCTTCCTTGCCTCCCTTCTCAAGCTCAATCGTTATTCCAGAAATTTTGTTCCAGCATCTTTCAGTACTGAAGATGATTAAAAGGTCAAAAATATTCTGGACATTTTGAGAATCAGAGGTAAAAACTTCTTCCTGTTGGATTGGAAGACATATGTCCCAGAAAAAAGATCTTGGGAGCTGGCACAAAACATTTATACTCTTATTTTTCTGAAGAAATTTCATCAGCAATCTGGATCAAAGAAGAAAGGATGTAAAGGGAGGGCAAGTACTGTTATAGCGACAGCCCAAATGTGAAAGGATCTTATTTTAAAATCTATGTACTGACCAAATCTGACAGCAACAGCCCACAGCCACCACTGTGTCACTCACCAGTCCCGGGTTTGGCTTCACAGAAGCGTGAGCCCACCTCCTGCTCTCCCCTTTCAAACGGTTCTGGCCATCAGGCTTGCTATGTCCTATCACACAGGATGTGGCCTGCATACTGGATTGGCCTCTCCTCCTGTTCATGTAGGGCTTAACCAGCGCCAAGGTGGTCTTAGCATAGATAGGTCCTACTCTAAACCTATCTACGCTGTTGTGCACCAAGCAACCAATGAGAGGAGGAAACCACACAGCTACATGTACCACCTAATCAAGGTCACCTGTGGGATAGCAGCCTGGTGGTTCCCCTGTAGTGAAACTCAGATCCCTGTACGGGGGTATGAGAGTAGCCGTTTTATATTTCTGATGGGAAGTGTTTCTATTGTTTAGACTCTGGTCACTGTTGAGACTTTGAGTAGGGGATTCACTGTGTACCTTTTCCTGCTGAAAAAGCGTGTGACAGCTAGGTGAGAAGCACAAGTGCTATATATTTTTACTACTACATTCAATGTTATTTATCCACAAGAGTAATGAATATTGGGAAAATCAAAGACCATTTGTTAAACGTTCTGCACACTATTGTTTTTTTGCATTTTTTTCCTGTGGTAAAAAGTACCATATGTTTTACTAATTTGTTATGCTACAAACATATGTGGAAACCACAAAAAAAGCTATGGCCCTGATTTATCAATGAGGCATAATTTGATGTTTGTCTTCACAATTGTCTATTTGTGTAACGGTAATGGCCTGTGAGTCAAATGTATGAAAGTGGCAGACTGCGCTTTTTAAATTTAACCCAGACAAACCATCACATTCTGACTTACTTTCACCTTTTAGGGCTACAGCAGGTCAGGAGTAGAGTGCGGGTGAGACAATTTTTTGAGAATTTCCCTATGATAAATAAGGGCAAAAATCAACATACTCCACAGGAACACCCACAAAACAGCCGCAGTTCTGAAAATGACACAAAACAGGCGCAAAAAAATATTCACACACTATTAATAAATGGGTCTTACAGTTAAGAAAGTAGAAAAGTCACAATCTACACACAAGTTACTCCAAAATAAAGACAAAACCATTCTGATAAACCAGGGCCTACGTGTGAAACCAGCCTAAAGGCCCCTTAACACACAAATTTGTTCTGACGTTTTTTGCTCACTTAGAACTCTTGCACACTCCCCAATGCACAGGCAACATCCGTGCAGCGGGACAGATCAAGACCCATTCAACTTGAATGGGTCCGTGATCTGTCTGCACCACAAAAAAAATGCATGTTCTATTTTTTAGCGGTGCAGAGGCATGGACAGAAACACCAGGGAAGCACTCTGTAGTGCTTCCAATCCGTGCCTCCGTTCTCCGGGATTGCGTGACTATGTATCGTGGAACCGCCGTATGCTGGCTGCATTACGGCCACGGCCGGGCAATGGCCGTGTGCATAAACCCTTAATAAAATTGTCATACAAACTGCTTGCAGTTTTTATGGGTTTTTTTTATCACTGTTTTTTTATCTAAACTATCTGAACCTTTTCTGGCCTTTTTTTCTCTGCAGAGGAGTTGTCAAAACACCAGAAAAATGCCAATAACTGCAACATGCTGCATTTTTTTAGAAACCAAAAATATTGGCACCTACTCAACAAAAACTGCAGTAGCAAAAAAAAAAAACAGTTTTGTGTCCTGCGTTTAAAAAAAATACACACACTATAGACCATTATATGTGAACAACAACCAACATTAATGCATGTACTATATACATGCAGCATCAATTGTGCAGTATCTATTATAATATCTGGATAACATTTATTTTGCAGTAATCTGCGTCCAAACATTTCTTTATTGGATAAAGTTTGATATACACTAGCATCTCATTACAGTATCCAAGTGGATTGACTGGTATATCACAAAGGTCATGCGGGTACCAGAGACATTTTTCTGGACTGGATGTTGACAATTTCTAATATAATTAATTGCAGAGATGCAGAGCAGTGTTCTTTATTTTTTTTAATTTTTACTTTTCATTGTTGTTTTTATTAAATCAGGTTAACTATAATAAGAATAGGTGGATTAATTATGTATACTTGAATAAAAAATTTGGTTTGCCACTTATTCTTCATCTTCTGCTAGGCATCACTTTTTTGGTCATCTGCATGGTAATATTACTGCAAGAACGCCAGCAGCAAAAGCACAAATCAGTCTTCTTCAGTAAAAAGATGTTGACCAACATTACAAACTCATCTGTGAATGAATAAACACAGAAAATTGCATTCATATTACAGTTTCAAGTGGAGCACTCCTTTGGCAGAGGGCATCATCACTTACAAATATATAGTCCATTATATGGCACCAAATCTATAACAAAAGACATACTAGAAGGATAATGAGAGAGGGTGAGTAGGATATCAGAACATAGACGGTCATTTATCAAACTGCTTTAAAGTAGAACTGGCGTAGTTGCCCATAGCAACCAATCAGATTCCTGCTTTAATTTTGGACAGCTCCTTTCGAAAATGAAAAGAGGAATCTGATTGGTTGCTATGGGCAACTAAGCCAGTTCTACTTTACACCAGTTTGATAAATGACCCCCGTAATTGTAATAATAAAGCCTAACTTTTATTTGTACAACTTAAAAGTAATTCACATTTTTATATGCATCCCTAACCCCTTGACGACCGCCATCTGTGTATATACGTCCTATCTGCACATGCCCCATGCAGATAGCACGTATTTACCCTTGCAGGCGGCCTTTTAATCCCAGCGGCTCACAGACAGAGCGGGGACCCTGAGGAGAAGACAGGAGCGGTTTATTACCGCTTCTGTCTTCTCCTCAGCCGGAGGACAACCGTACCTGGGCGCATGGTGGTCACGTGACTGCCGGGTGTCTCGGGGCCAGAGCGGTGCTGCAGGGTCTAAGGAGACCCTGATCAGCTCTGCCTGTGTCTAATGAGCCCACAGTGGGCTGTTTTCCCCTGGAAACAGTGGGGAAAAAAAGTGTTAAAAAAAAAAAGTCAATGTCCTCCAGAGGTCTTTTAATGACCTCCTGGGGGACATATTATTTGTCAAAAATAAATTAATATATAAGTAAAAAAATAAATTTAAAAAAAAAAAGTGTAAAAAAAAAAATAAAAATTAAACACGCAGTCGCCAATAGAAACAGTCACCATAGTCGCCCAGTTAAATAAAGTCTATACATGTTATATATCAAAACGATCGTCATCAAGTAGGGAACCCATTGCAATAATTAATTTGTGTCAGTTTTAATATTTAAAAAATAAAAATCTATAATTAAAAATAATTACTTTTTTTTATAAGAATTAGCGGTTTTCGTCCAAATTACACCTAAAAAAATATAAAAAATCTTTAAAAAAAAACCATTCTAATAAAAAGTCCTAAGTGTCAAGTAAAAAAAATTGCAAAAATTATTTTTGTATTCAAACAAAAAAAAAATTAGGGTCACTAAACCACCATGTGCCCAAATCACAAAATGTTGCCTGGACATTCAGGCCTTTTATAGGTCCGGTCATGAAAGGGTAATGCCCCTTTCACACGAGCGGGAGACTCGCATGTCTCCCGTAACGCATCTACAGGGCTGGACTCCGGCACTGACTGAGATCGCATATAATGCTATGCGATCCCTGTCAGTGCCGAATCCAGCCCTGTAGATGCGTTGCGAGAGACATGCGAGTCTCCCGCTCGTGTGAAAGGGGCATTAAATGGATCAGTATGCCCAGTCGATAGCAAATGCGATTGTTGCAGGTGTATTCACACACAGAGGTCATTTCGTGTTTCATGCCTTAATTTTTCAGAAATTGCAGCAAATTTGCAGCATTTTGATTACATTTTGGAGAAATCATGAAAAAACCTGACCTGACCACAGCTTGTGAATAAACCCTTAAAAGAAGAAAATGCCCTCAAAGGGCAAGGGGGGCACTGCCTCTGACTGGAGAAGAAAAAAGTTCAGTCTCCAGAAGCATCAAGGCTTCTTTACTGTAAGAACTGTGAATCTGTAGAATAGACTTCCTCAGGACATGGTCACAGCAGGAACAGTGGGCAGTTTTAAAATGGGTTTAGATGAATTCTTAAAAGTAAATTACATTAATGATTATGAAAATGTATAGAAATCTGAGTCTCACTTCCTTCTGGTATTTGCGTTCCCACTAGAGTTGAGCGAAAGTGCTCGTAACGAGCACTGTACTGCTCGGATCCCCCGCAGGCATCCGGATCCGTCCTCACCTGACTGTAAGTCAATGGGGGCGGATCCGTTTGGTATGACACACGAGTGTGTCATACCAAACGGATCCGTCCCCACTGACTTGCATTCAGGTGAGGAGGACGATCCGGATGGCTGTGGCCATACTAGCACAGGGGATCCGAGCACCTATCCCTTGGTTGAACTTGATGGACTTATGTCTTTTTTCAACCATATTAACTAAGTAAACCCTCTAGTATTGACCTTTGAAAGAGAAATTGAATTGATGAGGGAGATTAATTAAAAAAATGATGCAAAAGAAAAGTGAAGTAATTAACCCTCTACTTAATTGATGGGCAACTACATTTCCTTTGCATGAGTACTGATAAATTTCCCCCAATAAACCACATGAATATACACAGAATTTACCTGGAATTTGGTCAACCACAGGCTCCTATAGGGGATGGAGGGACAGCTGACAATACTCTTTCTTGTTCTTATGAGGTAGAAATATAAGAGCCAAGGGGCTGTCCTGGCACTGTGTATGAGAGCTATCTGACAGCTGTACTTTATAAAAGGGCCCTCTTTGAGGGCTACATTGCATATAGAGATTCTCTCTGACTGCACTGTATATAGGACCACACAGAAAGGCACCATGTACAGGGACACTGTCGGGTGGTGGCACTGTATAAGGGCTCATTCACACGACTGTATTTATGTGTGTAGAAGGAAGTGCTGGTGTGTATGTGTGTATGTATATGCATGCATGCCCCCTTTATGAGGCATGCATATACATGTATATCTATATATGGGCCTTCTATATATGTATCTGTGGGTCTCCAGATATGCCCCTATATGTGGTGGAGGAGCTGGCGTAGATTTTATTATGTCGCACAACCGGCTGGAGGAAGCACCAAAGTTTTATAGAGGCCTGTACCACCACATAACTTTGGCACATCCACCAGTAGCGCAGGAGGACTAAGACCGCCGTCTAAAACAACGATCTTGATAAATGTGTCCCTGTATATATATTTAGGACCGATATCATGCAGATTCTAAATATGTTGTCATTGCATTTTGATAGGAATACATATATCTACCACTACTGTGGTGGTGAAGTGAGAGTGATTTTACATATACACGTACATTACATATATAGTTTGTGTGTTATAGAAGCAAAAACAAATTAAATAAAAATTGAGTTCAACAAAGAACAAACTGACAATAGATTGAAGCTGTGCAAAAAAAAAAGCATGTGACCCCATATGCACAGAAGAACTTAACGATCCAAACTTTAAAACCATGCTGGATACATACCTTTACATTCTGCATCCGTTCCCAAAATGATCATATGGGTTTTCTTGGGGTAGTACCTTCAAACAGAGCCAGCAGAAGTTCTGTTTACACTCAATGCAGTTCATTCTGTTGCAGCCATCTAATTTCTGTAAAAAAAAAGAGATATATCTGAAAGAAGCAATCCATCCTAAAGTAAATGTATGACACTGTATCAGCACGGGTTTATGAGGGATCAGTCATGTCAAATTAATTTAAGTTTCTATGAGGAGGTAAGTTCTAGACTGGACCTGGTTGAATCAATGAATGTTATATCCGGACTTCTCCAAAGCAGTGATTTTCAACCAGTGTGCCTCCAGCTGTTGCAAAACTACAACTCCCACCATGCCCTTCTGTAGGCTGATAGCTGTAGGCTGCCTGGGCATGATGGGAGTTGTAGTTTTGCAACAGCTGGAGGCACACTGGTTGAAAATCACTGCTCCAAAGCATTTGACACTGTACCACATAAAAGGTTAGTATATAAAATGAGAATGCTTGACCTGGGAGAAAATGTCTGTATGTGGGTAAGTAACTGGCTCAGTGATAGAAAACAGAGGGTGGTTATCAACGGCACATTCTCAGATTGGGTCACTGTCACTAGTGGGGTACCACAGGGGTCAGTATTGGGACCTATTCTCTTCAATATATTTATTAATGATCTTGTAGAAGGCTTGCAGAGTAAAGTATCAATTTTTGCAGATGACACTAAACTGTGTAAAGTAATTAACACCGAAGAGGACAGTACACTGCTACAGATGGATATGGATAGACTGGAGGCTTGGGCAGAGAAGTGGCAGATGAGGTTTAACACTGATAAGTCACCAGTCACCAGTACATGGGTGGACTACAGTACCCAAAAAAGATTATCAAAAGTAAGGTTATTCAGTTTAGAAAAATACAACTGAGGCGAGAACTAATAACTATATATATATATATATATATATATATATATATATATATATATATATATGTCAGGGGTCAGTACAGAGATCTCTCCCATCATCTATTTATCCCCAGGACTGTGACCATGAGGAAGGGAAATCCTCTACATCTAGAGAAAAGATGGTTTCTACAACAACACAGAAGGGGATTCTTTACTGTAAGAGCAGTGAGACTATGTACATGGGTGCATCTAGCCTTTCTGCTGCCTGAGGCGAAAAATGAAATGGTGCCCCTCTCCCCCCTCCAGCCCTACTGTTAAAGGCATACTGCATTACAGGTGAATATAAGGAGATGAGCACTGCTACCGCCCCGCTTGTCTCTAGGTCTTGCCGTCTGAGGCAGCCGCCTCACCTGGCCTCATTGGAGGTGCATCCCTGACTATGGAACTCTCTGCCTGAGGAGGTGGTGATGGTGAATTCACTAAAATAGTTCAAGAGGGGCCTGGATATATTTCTGGAGGGTAACAATATTACAGGTTATAGCTACTAGAGATGGGTCGTTGATAAAGGGAGTAATTCTGATTGCCTGTTTAGGGTCGGGAAGGAATTTTTTCCTCTGAAATGAGGAAAATTGGCTTCTTCCTCATGAGTGTTTTTTGCCTTTCTCTGGATCAACTTTGCAGGATAACAGGCTGAATTGGATGTAAATATGCGTAGGCATATTAACATAACTTAGGTACATAACTTCAGCGTATCCAGCGCCTGTCTAAATCTATGCCAGCTCCCTTGCTAGAATAGATTTAGACCATTTTCTACACTTGGCGTGAGTGGGGAAAAATCACAGATTACGGCACAAGTAACCTTTATATATGCCAAAAAGGTATATGCCAAAAAGTGGCCTTATTTGTTAGTAAATGACCCCCTATGTTATTATGAAGGATAGATACTGAAATTGCTGAGAGACATTTGAGGGTAAATTCACATGGCTAAAATCCACAGCAGAAAAATCAGTAGCAGAACACAGGTCGTTTTTGGTGGCAAATTTATAATTTCATGGTGGTATTATAGGAGTTTTTACAAGAGTTTTAGAAGTGTTTTTTTTCTGCTTCCCCATTGACTTGGAACCCACAATCTGCTTCTAAAAATTAAAACGTCACTTCTCAGGCATTTTTATATCAGCTACTGAAAAAGACTCATTTTTACACTGTGTGCACAAGGTACAGTTTTTTATATTAAAGTCAATGAGGAGCTGTTGGAGGAGTTTTGAATGTGGATTTAGAAGATGAAAATGCTTGCTTTCCACTGTTAAATCCCAGCACAAATGCTAAATGCACAAACATACAGATCAGAACTTCTCTGTAATGTCCTCTATGAACCTGTGTCTGGTTCTGAGTGGGTGTGAGACAGTTAGGAAGAAGATTCTCTTTTACTTTCTATGTATGCAATGTATTGCAGCTAGACTCCATCTACCATGTCTGAGAGAACTGGCTGGAAATAGTGTTATTCCTCATGTACACCCATTGTACTACTGATTAGTGCAAAGTCCCAAGGAATAATGTTAGAACAGCACCATCTGCTATTTCCATGTAACAGCCTTTCTGTGTCCACCTCAGCAATTGCAGTAACAAATCTGTCACTCTCTTCACACTTGCTCAGCATTTCTTCTAAGACTCAGACAAGAATCTGCACACTGCAGAAGCAGCAAGCTCACTGAAACGCCTGGGGCCAGCATTTTTTAAAAATAAGTTTAAATTTAAAAAAAAAAATGTTTCTAGTAATGAGCTAAATTTCACTAACAAACAATTTTATGGGACAATACATTTAAGCTCTTCAGTATTTTGCGATTTGCCTTGTTTTTTTCCCTTTTTAACTTCCTGCCTTCCCAGAGCCATAATGTTTTTGTTTTTTTTTTCTGTTCACAAATAGATATTAGGGCTTGTTTTTTGTGGGACAAGTGGCTCGTTCTAATGGTACCATTTAACATTGTATACAATGGTAATGGGAAGTTGAAAAGGATTTCTAATGGAGTGAAATTGGAAACATGCTGCCATAGTTTTATGGGTTTTATGGGTTTCATTTTTACGGTGTTCCCAATGTGGTAAAACTGACCTGTTACCTTCATTCTCTGGGTCAGTATAAGTGATACTACAAATATAGTTTTTCTTGTGTTTTAATACATAAAAAAATATAAACTTTGGGAAAAACTTTTTTTTGCATGGTCATGTCAGTTGTAGAGGACTCATTTTTGTGGGGCCGTCTGTAGGTTTTATTGATACAATTTGTGTGTATGACTTTTTAATCACTTTTTATTAAATTTTTTATGAGTGAAGAAAAAATGTTGAATCAGCCATTTTGACTTTTTAAATCGTTTAGATTTTAATAGTATGGGGACATGGGGATACTTATGAGCTCAAATTTTTTTATTGTTTATTTACTGACATTTGACCATGGCATCTGAGGAGTTAAATAACAATAATGCTGATCGCAGACATTAACCCCAGATGTCTGATGTGTGAAACAGCAGGTACCTGGCGGCTATGGTGCTTGCTCCACTGAGGAGCAGGCACCATATTTAAAAAGACAACATCCACCGTACATGTACAGCGGATGTTGTGAAGGGGGTTAATATGGGTAAAGGGAGGTGATTTGGGTAAAGGAGGCTCCTTATGTTATTATGGAGACAACAACATCACTGTCGTAGAATTTAGCATGCTCAAGGCTACCACAGCAAATGAACGGCTCCCCCCAACCTCCGCGCAGGAAAAGCCTCTCAAATCTTGTGGTCACAATTGACCACTGCATCTCAGTGGTTAGATGTTCAAGATCCTTTTAGTAACCTGACTTCCATTTCAGTAACTCTGACTCAGTACTCTTTCTAGATGCCATCAACAATTTAGGAAATCGCCTACATAACTCCCAACTTTTAAAAAGGCCAAGGTGGGACATTATCAGCAGCACGCATAGCTTCAATTTTTATTTTATGCTAAGCCACGCCTCTAACTCCATCCAATGTCTATTTATACAAGCTTAATCCATGCTCAATACCCCCCAGACTCCTTAGTAGTTATGCCCCCTTATTGCCCCCACACAGTAGATATGCACCTTTAGTCCCCCCTTACAGTAGTAAAGCCTGTATTTGTAATAAAATAAAGAAATAACACTCATCTAACCCTGTTCTCCTGGTGAATGGAGAACATCCCGCTCTCCCTAGCAGCAGGCGCAATGAAATGAGCACAAGAACACACAGGCCGGGGGGCTGATCATTATTCCCCAGCATATGATTTCTTATTCAGCCAGGCCATGTGAATAGTGAAGCTGACGGCTCCCTGCTTCACCGTTGTACTCAACTGTCCTGAGGATTCAGAGACAGTTAAAAGCGGGGCATGCCTCCACTATTAAGGAACAGAAACCGAAATCCGTGATTGTCCCCCTGGATCTGGTTGGTTGGTATGCATCTAAGTATCTGTTCTCTCAGATTTTGAACAGAGGAACCAGCCCATGAGTACAAATATATCTATCCAATAAAGAAATGCCTTAAGGGGTAGAAGGTACTTCTGTTTTCAATATCTTACCTCAATTGGAGCTTTACAACTAGGACAGGGTTTGGAGTTCTCCCCTAGCCACTCCTTACTCTTTATCTCCTCAATCACCTTTTTGAGCTGCACATATATTTTCACCATTTCTTTCTTTTTTTTCCCGTCAGCAGCCAGATACTCTTTAGTCAATTCAACAAGTCTTTCTGGGAGACAAAAAAAATCATATGTTTAAAACAATTGCCCATGTGTTTAATACTAATGACCCATCCTTAGGGTATTTTGGTATGTTTACTATCTATATTTACTACCTCTGCAACCATAACATGATGCGGATTGATTTGAATGACACACTCTCTACACCAATATAGGCCTGTCACAATACCATTGTCTGATTACTTATTTTGTAAGTCTTAGTATACTCCTTGTCATATATATGTATGTATATTTTTTTTTCTTTAGGACCCAGGATGTTTACTATATTTGTATGTTATCTTGATTTGCACTAGTGATTCATTTTTTTGTACTTTTATATAGACTGATATAGCCGAGGAAGGTCTTAATTGACTGAAACATCCTGTATTGTATGAGCATCAGTTGACACCACATGATTATTTCATTTGAACTTGACTGACTTTATGTGCATCAATAAAATAACCTTCTAAGCATATTACATTGAGTTCTGTGGTACTTCCTCTCTGTCCAGAGGATAAGCCATCAGTATTAGACTCTGTGGAGAGCTTTCTGGATGAGAGTAAGACGCTTAAATTGAATTCTATACTGTATGGGCAACCAGTCAGGGCTGTGTTAACCACTAGGCACTGGAAGTCCATTGCCTAGTAAGGCACCGTGTAGGGGGTGGGGGGTATGGGTTGCTACAGATGATGCAGGCAGTAAAAATGATAAATGTTTATTTGTAAGCTCTGACTTACTCTGGAGTCACTAGTAAATTCAGAAAAGGGAGGGGTCACAGGCAGCACTGCAAAAGAAAGAGAGAGGGACAAGAACAGCTCCTCTGAAGGGTGGTCTATTCACTGCTTTTTTTTTTTTAAAAAAATCAGATCTTTTTTATTAGGTTTTTCAATATACGTAACACAAGTACAAAAGTACCCCCTGCACAGTACCCATCCACCCTCCCATCTCATCGCTCTGTGCAGTGTCCTCCATACTCCCATCGAGATCTACGTTTAAATCCTCGCATCAGTACTTATCCACAGCCATAGCTGTGCCTTCAATGATAATCTGCGAGCAGTCCTACATCTCTGGCCCAGATTGACAACTCTCATATTATTCACCATCCAAGACCTCGTCAAGTCCTGAGAGGTCTATACACTGCTTAGTCAAAAAGCAGTCAGCAAGGGCTTCTAACAGCTGCTCCACAGCATACAGCCCGCCCTGTATTACACAGAGTCAGCAACACCACAGAGGATTTAGTAAGAACATCATCCTTCTGTGACCGAACTGTCCCGTAACAATCCACAAAGAGACTTACACCATGTTTGTAAGGCTGGCAGGAAGCACTTGAACACTTGAAATGATTGCTGGTGGAACAGAAGGCAGTTTCTAAATTCTGCCAAATTCCCTTGTGTGTAAATGGGGTTCAGGGGTGCCTTCACAATGTCACACAGGAACACAGTGGATCAGCCAAGCGACTTCCATGCTTTGGCAGCTAAATTAGAGATGATGTAGTGTGTCTTTGTATGCCTGTGATGCAGAGGTGAATCTACCCCTCCAAGGCAGCTAGCAAGTAAGTTTTTTTTTTTTTTTATATCCCCCTACTTGTAGTACAGAGGAAACTTTCAATGCTCTGCCGGGAATGGTTTTTGGGCACCATGTCACATTTGAAGAGACCCTTCTGACCCCTGCAGTATGCCCATAGATCAGTTTACAACCACATATGGGGTATTTCTGTAAACCGCAGAATCAGGGTAATAAATATTGAGGTTCATTAAATTCTTGTGAAACATGTAAAGAGTTAATAAAGTTTGTAAAATCAGTTTTGAATAACTTGAGGGGTATAGTTTTTAAAATGGGGTCATTTATGGGTGGTTTCTGCAATGTAAGTTCCACAAAGTGACTTAATAACTGAATTAGTCCTCAAAAAAGTGGGTTTTTAAATTTTCTTTAAAAATTCTAAACTTCTAAGCCTTCTAACATCCAAAAAAATGACATATACAAAATGATGGCAACATAAAGTAGACATATGGTGAATGTTAATTAATAACTATTTTTTGAGGTATCACTGTCTTAAAAGCAGAGAATTTCAAATTTACAAAATAGTGAATTTTTCCAAATTTTCCATCATTATTTTTTTTTTTTTTTTTTAATAAATAAAGGTGAAACATATTGACTCATATATACCACTAACATGAAGTACAATGTGTCATGAGAAAAAGTTTCAGAATGGCTTGGATAAGAAAAAGCATTCCAAAGTTATTACCACATAAAGTGACACATCAGATTTGCAAAATTTGGCTTGGCCCTTAAAGTGAAAATTGGCGGTGTCCTTAAGTATTTAAAGCAGGGGCGTAGCTATAGGGGGTGCAGAGGTAGCAGTCGCTTCCGGGCCCAGGAGCCTGAGGGGGCCCAAAGACCCTTGTACCGCATAAGAAGACACTGGTATTTAGGGTTAAGTTAAGAATTTGGCAGGAAGGGGGGGTGCTGTTTCAATTTTTGCCTCAGGCAGCACAAAGGTTATGTGCTTCCTTGCACCTGTCCAGAAAGCACTGAGGGTAGTGGGGCCAAAGCTAAACTCAGGGCCCATGAGTCTTTAGCTACGCCCCTGGGTTAAAGGGATTTTCTAGTGCTTTAATGTTGATGGCCTATCCTCAGTATCGACCATCAATATCTGATCAGCAGGATTCCAACAACCCACATCCCCATTGATCAGCTGTTCTACTCTAGCCAGCTGTAAGTAGGCAAACTACACCACTCTGTCCATTTCTCTACTGGACAGAGCCAATTACTACAACACTGTTCCAATCCACTTCAGTTAGAGCAGTATTGCAGTAACATGCTCCATCCACTACAGAAATGGACAGAGCTGTGAAGTTTCAGCATCAGCTTCTTGTGCCGGAGCTACTGCAGAACAGTTGATTGGCGGGGGGTGGGGGTGTGAAGTGTTGGACCTCCACAGATTAGATATTGAGGCCATCAACATTAAAGTACCTAAAAGCCCCTGTAAGAAACAAGAGTATACAATTTAATTTTATAATTGTACTACACAGACAAGAGCTATTGAACATACCTGCAGTTACTATGCAAGGGGAGAGTCCATGGAAGCCTTTTTTGCAATAAACACAAAATGCATATTGGCAGACTGGGCAAATGCCCATTGTACCATCTGGCTCCTGCATGACTGGTGTCCGACAGCTTGGACGTGGGCAGTAAACGACATCAGCCATTAAATCCAAGCTTGACTTTAAGAGGAGACCATCGTAGCGTCTGAACAGTTGCTCCTCTACCAGATCCTTTACCTGCAAGTAAACATTGCCATGAACAATTTGCTATCTGTACACAAACAGAGCTGTTCATTACAAGATATTACCAAACTTCTGAGTCAGTTAAAGAAAATGACCCAGCCTTTTGCTAAGGGGATTTGTATGGCAGCAAAGCACTGGTGACAGATTCCTTTTAAAGCAGTTAGCTGACCCCTCAACAAAAATTACAGAAAGCCAGGAATTGAAAGCTGAGCTTCTGTGGTCACATGCTGCTCAGGGTCATCACACTTTTGGTCTGCCAGGGAATAGAAAGAGCAGGAATGGTAGCTTTGGCGTTGGAACGAAGTGGCATTCAATAGTTGAGTGAGGTTTGTTTTTTTTTCTTTCTGGTCTCAATTTTTATTTTTTGTTGGGCTGGGGAGGTCAGACAATCCCCTTTAAAGGGAGGCCTGATATTTGTGAGCTGCAGATGTCCCAGCCCTCTCACAGATGGTTGTCAGCTCTATCTAATATATAAAGCTAAGTGTATGTATGACTGTGTGTGTGTATGTCCGCTAAAGGAATCCGCACCGTCGCAGGTACAATCTCGAAATTTGGCACACAGGTACATCAGGTGTCCGGGAAGGTTTTAGAATGGGTATCAGCTCTCCAGAACATACCGTTCCTGAGATATTCCCAAAAAATGCATTAGCCAATAGAAGCCTGGTCACATGACCCTTATCAGCCAATAGAAGCTCACGGGCAGTTAGTCTCCACACACATCAGGTTTCCATAACAACCTAGCCAGTTTACTGCTGTACGTCTGTTTTAAAGGGGCAGAGCGCTGTGGATGACACTGTTAAAGGAGTTATATAAATATAACTCATGTTTTAGACTAACTCATCATCAATCATTACCTCATATAATGTAAATTTCACATATTTACCATTCAGTAGTAAAAAAAGATGTTTTCTTCCACTGCTACTCACTTTCCTCCTAAATTACTATGGCATCGACCTGTAATTCAGGCGAGCCTCAAAAGAAGGACTTAAAAGCCCCACCCCCAGGTCCCATTAAGTCACGCCCCCGACTCAGTCAGGCCACACCCCTTCCACTCCGCATCTGACCGGGATTGAAAAAATGAAGGCAAAAATCAACTTCTGTCAGCTGCAGGGGTGGGAGGAAGGGTTACTTTCTCCCTGCAACTCATGCTCAGACTGCACAGTGCTGCTGTCTGAGAGTGAGCTGTTCAAAAGGACATCCCTGTGTCAATCCAGGCCCTGCGCAAGACAGAGGACAGGGAGTCTGAAAGCCAGAATGTCCAGCCTCCCCCCAACGTCAAGCTGTGCCACCAGTCCCCATGAAGCCACACCCCTAAACACGAGGCCACACCCCCTGGTTCCATGAAGACACGGAGGAGAATCTGTCTGAGCGTGAGCTACTGAAAGGGTGGACATCCCTGTGTCTGTCCAGGCCCTGCACCAGACGGTGGACAGGGAGACTGAAAGCCAGACTGTCCAGCCTAAAACCGGACCTCTGGCTACCCTAGAGGCAGGCTGATGTTAGGGTGGCCAGATCACCGGCTTTAGGCTGGACAGTCCGGTTTTCTTGCTCCCTGTCCTCCGTCCGGCGCAGTGCCTGGACAGACGTAGAGATGTCCACCCTTTCAGTAGCTCACGCTCAGTTAGCTTCTCCTCCATGTCGTTACAGAGCCGGGGGCGTGGCTTCATGTTTAGTGGTGTGGCTTCATGGGGACTGGGGGCGCTGTGGCCACAGGTGACCTCCACAGTGGCCACCCTAGCTGCTGGTCACAGTTAAAGGGGAGGGCGATGTGGATGTTTCTGTTAAGGGGCAGGCTGCTGTGGAGGTCACTGTTAAAGGGGCGGGCACTGTAGAGGTCACTCTTGATATCTTTTAACAACACACACAAACATTAACCCCTTCCCGACCAGGGAAGGGACCTGCCGCCCAGCACCGTAGTACTAC
Source organism: Rhinella marina (assembly GCA_900303285.1). Classification (NCBI taxonomy): domain Eukaryota; kingdom Metazoa; phylum Chordata; class Amphibia; order Anura; family Bufonidae; genus Rhinella; species Rhinella marina. Next base: position 80,252 of record ONZH01022779.1, read on the forward strand.
GGCGCACTGATCCCGCCCGCCCGATCAGCGGCGGGGGTCCGGCTGTGCCCACTTTCTGGACCCCTGCTGAATGCATCGGCATCAGTGAAAACACAGATGCCGGCGCATTAACCCTTCATGTGCCGCGGTTAGCACTGACCACGGCACATGAGGTGTGCGGCATGTCAGGATGGCGTGCGGGGCGTCATCCCGTCCCGCAAAAATTGAGACCCTACCTAAGACAATCGCCAGAAAAATAAAAAAAAATAGGACAGTTAGAAAATGGCAGCACAAAAACAAAATTTAATTGTGTTGAAAAATTAATTTACTGTGTAAGACTTAACAAAAATAAAAGTGTTAGACATATTGGGTATCGCCGCGTCCGTAACAACCTTCTCTATAAAAATATCACATGATTTGCCCTTTGGGTGAATGCTGTAAAAAAAAATTTAAAAAAAAAACTATGCCAAAACAGCTATTTTTTTCACATTGACTCACAAAAAGTGTAATACCAAGCGATCAAAAAGTCTTATGTACCCTAAAATGGTACCAATGAAAACATCACCTCATCCCACAAAAAATGAGCCCCCACATAAGACAATAACTCAAAAAAATAAAAATCAATGGCTCCCGCAAACCAATCCATCAAAATCTGTGCTGCAAAATCCATATAGCGCTCCTTCTGTTCTGAGTCCTTCCATGTGCCCGCACAGCAGTTTACCACCACATATGGGGTGTTGCCGCATTCAGGATAAAATGGGTAACAAATTATGGGGTGCTTTTCTCCTGTTACCCCTTGTGAAAATGAAAAATTTGGGGCTAAAGCAACATTTTATTGGAAGAAATTAAACTTTTCATTTTCACAGCCAAGTGTTTCCAAATTCCGTAAAACGTTTAGGGGGTCAAAGTGGTCAGTACCCCCCTTAATATATTCTTTGAAGGGTGTAGTTTCCAAAATGGTCACTTTTTGAGGGTTTCCAATCTAGGGGTACGTCAGAGTCTCTCAATTACAAAATGGTGCCTAAAAACCATTCTAGCAAAATCTGCCTCCAAAATCCGTATGGCGCTCCTTTCCTTCTGACCACTGCCACAAACCCATAGAGACGTTTACCACCACATATGGGGTATTTCTGTAAACTGCAGAATCAGAGTAATGTATATTGAGGTTTAGTTTGCTGTTAACCCTTGCTGTGTTGCAAGAAAAAATTGATTGAACTTCTGTTTTCAAGTTTGGCGTACAAGGTTTGGGTTATCTAAGAATTTCATTATGGAATCCGCTACCAAGGACCATATGATATAGTCCGTTGTAACAGAATACATAACGGAATTCTTAGATAACCCAAACTTAAAAACAGAAGTTCGCTCAGAATTACCTATAGGCTAAATATCATAGCTCCCCTCCTTTCAGCCCTTTCAACATACAGTCCCATGTACATATCACTATCTAAATGAAGCCCATTACAAACCTGGAGCCTACAACAAAAATCCCCTCCCCCTTGAAAAACAGGAGGGGTTAATTTTAGAGACTATAAATGTGCCAGATAATGAAAGAGAATCCACAGATCACTGAGGAAGGGGCAAGGATAGCCCTGAAACGCGTCTGGTTTGAGAGACTATTATTCTGTGGATTGCAAATCACGGCACAACAAAGAGTATTTGTAACAACTAAATGATACATGGTTTCTAAGTGACACACTGTATACAGAGCAACCAGTACATCCAGCAGAGAGACTAACTAAATAGAACGGCTGGAGCAACATTTGAATCCACTATTACAGCGCCGAAACAAAGTGAGAACGCCTGGAGCGATTATTCAACTTAATCCATCAACATAGCGCTCACGAGGACAGCACCCAACGGGAGAAACGGCCGAAGCAGACACCTAACTCTGGCACGCTCCCCAGATTCAAATAGCGCGCCAACTCACCCATACGCCGGACGGCCACCCACGTGGGACGCCACTAGGGAGAGCCGGGCTCCGGCCGGACTTACACAGAGCGGAGTCCCTACAACACACCGCTAGTGTGGAATCCAGACTTCTACAGGAGGGTAACGTATTGAACCTCCTTTTCCACAAATTGACTGATACCTGTTCCATACTCTCCCATACTTTGGAGACATATCGGAGCAGTACAGAATATATACAATCTGATATTTTGAATACTGCTACCCCGTTAAGGGACAAACTACGTTGCTGCTATACTTTTTATATATTTTTATATATATTTTTTATATATATCTTTTTCTTACCCCATGTTTTATTCCCTATTTTCCATATCTGAATTTTTTATATGTACCAGCGCTGGGGGTATTATCTAAATTTATTTAATGTTATCTGATACTGCACTGACAAATAAATGTTATAATTTTTTACCCAACTACATAGTATCTCTATATATATATATTTATATATTTATATTCAAGTCATACAGCAGGCCCTCTAACACCCCAATATTTCTACATATACAGACACAATTACAGCCCCATATTAAACAAATGTAATGTGAGTGCTCATCACACATCTACCTCATTTACATAGAAACCATTTAGGCTAAGGGTATAGCCCAGTGATTAGAAGCACCACACTAAGCATTATTCACAAACTGGTGAGCCACTACTCATATCCATATCTTTCAAATACATATCACTATCTGCAGACTATTCCAATGTACAGTCCCACGTAAATTATGGTACATCGCTCTTTAAATACAGCCTCCTCCAACATACAGTCCATGTACATAACATCACTATTAGGGCCCTTGCACACGACCGTATGCACTGAGACATACGGTCTGTGAGCGGGCCATATGTCCCGCAGCGGCATTGATCGCGCACACGGGAACGCACAGCATCATAGGTTACAATTAGAGATGAGCGAGCATGCTCGGCAGAGCATGCTCGAGTGCCATTTTTGCGTATTTGCGTATGCATTTTAAAATTCCTACGCTATTCATATGCATATTTTAATCTATACGCAAATGCGTACGAATAGCGTACAAATTGAATAATGCTAATCTACAGGCAGCATGTTATAGAGATGGAGAAGCTGAGCAGATATATAGTTGATGTGTATGATCTATAGTATATGATATATAGTTATATGGGAAAAGATTCAGTAAAATTTGTAATTTTTCCATGTATAACCGTTCTCATTCTGATCTTTGAAGTCAAGGAGGAAGTTCTATCAGTGATTGACAGCTTTACCTCTATGACTGTACACACAGAGATAGCTATGAATCATTGATGGAACCAACTCCTTGACTTCAAATCCCAGAATGCGCATGGGATGTACATGGAAGAATTTCATGTTTTACTGAATCTTTTCCCATAAAACGATATATCAATCTGCTCAGCTCCACCTCCTTTATAACATGCTGCCTTCCACTCAGACACCATGTTTAACATGACAGATTCCCTAGTCCAGTCTGGTCCATATAATTGTGATGCCGAATCAAAGGTCCAATATTATTCTTATGTGTGCTCATATATATATCCAGATAGGTGACACGTATACTTCTACCAATTTGCAATAGATCTGCTTTCTCCACACAAGTTTATTGAAAAAAGATGTCTGATATTGGTGTTGATAAGCTATGAGCACACTAAATGATAAGTAAAATAATGATGAGATCGCACCAATAAAAAATGTTCATAGGTAACAGTGATCACATTCACAAGAGAAATTCCCATCACTGCTCTCCTGTTCTCATCCTAGAATATCATTGGAGTATACGTGGGCATCTCAGACCAATCATCATGATGAAGACATATCTGAACATTCAGCTGTGTGTGTCAATAGGCCCAGATATGTGTTTTTTTGTATATGATTGCGAATGGATATTGTTTAGCTATACCAAGTTAAAAGGCAAATCCATTCCTCGTAATTTGCATTGAGCTTTCACTTACCTGAGCAGGTGTTGCAACAGACGTGCACTTTGGTTCAGGGCAGTTTAGTGCATGGACTTGTCCGTCCTTAATCTGGATTTCAAAGTAGTCCTTGAGACAACTGTTACAGTACACATGTTGGCAATCCTTAAAGTGGGTACACTCGCTGCCCAATTTCTCCATAAAGCAGATATTGCACAAGAATTGTTTGCTATCAAAAGCCTTCTTCTGTTGAACTTCATTGGCATCCAAGATGCATGTGACCAGGGCAGGCACTGACTGCACATCTTGTATGGCCCGCTTGTCCAGTAAGACCCCATCAGTGCAGGTCTTTTCAGATTGAACCCAGCTCTGTAGACCATCACTACACAGGTCAATCTCATATGGAGATTTTATATTCAAGTAAGCGAGTGTCTCCTCCTTCAGAAACTGAATCCATGGAAACAAGACAACACATCCCCTGTTCTCCTCCCAGAGGTCATCTAAATGCTGGCATAACAGGGTCAGCTGAAATAATAAAAAATAAAAAATTCTGATAAAAAATAATCAATATTAGTGCAAGTATACTGTTAAGTATACTGGTAAGTATGCTTGGGTATATATACTTAAGTAGTGTTGAACGAATTTCTGTTTTCAAGTTAAGCGTACAAGGTTGGGGTTATCTAAGAATTCAGTTATGGATTCCATTACCATGGACCATAACTTATGGTCTATGGTAGTGGAATCCATAACAGAATTCTTAGATAACCCGAACCCAAACCTTGTACGCCAAACGTGAAAACAGAAGTTCGCTCATCCCTACACTTAAATATTCCAAATTCCCAACTGGGTACAATGAGGCATTGAAAAGAATAGTCCTCACACTGAGAACATATTTATCAAGTACCCACATTCTTAGTGCCCAATTAAAGAAATGCCTTGTCTGCAAAATGGATAAGAATAGGACATGTGCTATAATTTGCAGAATTGCTGCACGCTTGCAGACAGCACACGGATGACATCCATGTGTTATCCAAATTTTTTTGTGACACTATAGAAATTAATGGGTGCGATCCACAAAAAATGTGGATCGAATGCCAACCAGGAACAATCAAGGTCAGTGGCGTTTGGCTTGAGGGTCAGTATTCAGGGATAAATCTAGGCAATGTTCAGGGAAAGCCAGTGTCAGGGTTAGTTATTGTCTGTTTGTTATCCTTGGCAGTGGCATCCTTACCATAGAGGCAGACCATGCAACTTCTATAGGGCCACTGAAATGCTTCTGTTCCCAACATAAATTAACTGTATTTTCCGACAGCCACCTCTAGAGGGAGCTCAGTGAAATTACAGCTTCCAGAGTGCTGTGTATGCCCCTGATCCCGGGGGCGTAGCTAGAACTGACTGGACCCCACAGCAAATTTTTGTACGCCCCGATCCCCAACCAACTTCTTTGCAACCCACTCATCCCGTGCAACCCCCACTCCTGTGGCTAGTCAAGATTGCTCTCTCAGACCAGGCCCAGACAAATTGCACATCAATATCTTTTTTTCCCATTACAGCATTCACTGTGCAAGAAAAATATTTTTATATTTTAATAGTTTAGACATTTTAGGAGGTGATACCAATTATATTTATTTTTTATTGTTTATTTTTATATGTAAAACTGGGGTGGTTTTAGATTTTTATATTCTGTGACTTCTTTTTTAAATTTATTTTGTTGTCACTTTTAGCATCCATTTTGACCCGGGGCATGTGACTGCTGCAGCCAATGACTGTTCTCAGTGGTGATGTGTCACCTTTGTGGCACATGACCCAGTGACATGCTGCATGGGTGACACATTACTGCTGTGGCCAGTATCAGTGTATAGGCCCGGGACGCTAGGCATAGAAAATGGTAAATGAGACGGGCCTGACGACCCATCCCATTCTCCGCCTGTGCAGCGCCTACTTTTTTAGACCTAGTATGAGCAGGGAAAAGTTGCAGATTGCGGCCTAATATAGGCGTATTTCTGGTTAGTAAATGACCCCTGAAAATCTTTTACAAAGGTGTACAAAAAAGAAGTTATATTTAACATTATTACTTTTCCCATTTTTTTTCTCCTTTTTATGTCTGAGTAATTTTTAGATTTTTTTAGTTTTGTTTTCCTCTGCATCATTATCCACTTTCCAGTCATAGCGTAAGACGGTTTTAGAGGAATTTTCACTATATTATTCAGTTGAGGTTTCTGCTTCCCCATTGACTTCCATGAAACCCACTATTAAGTCTGCTTCCAAGAAGTATTAAGGCACTTCTGAAGCATTTTTTAAATCAGATACTGAAAAAGTATACTGTGTGCACAAGGTGGAGTTTTGAGTTGATGAGTTTTGAATGTGGATTTAGCAGCAAAAACACCAGTTTTTGGCAGATTTTAGCCATGTGAACATACTGTCATAAACGTACTTGCATCAGGCTGCAGGTGTTCGGCTAGGCTTTCAAAAGTGACATAATTTGACATGTTTTCCTCTTGGTTTGGTTGCTGTTTACCACACCCAGTCCCCTCAGCTGTTGTGGGTGTGGTGATTATCTTTCCCCTATTTATCCCTTCCTCTCCCAGTATTCATTGCGGTTTATACTTTTTGCTGACATTGTTGTGTGTAGTGTCGTTCTCAGTTGAAATCCGGTTGCTGCAATATCTGCATTAAGATAAGTGTCATTTTCCCTATTGTGTTTATCCTACTTTTCCCTGTTGTGGTTTTGCCTTCTGGAGTTTCCTGTTCGTCCGTCCTTTTGGAGGAACAGGTTGACTCTTTCTCCTGTCACTAGCTGCAGGGTTGTATAGGGTCAGTTTGTTACTAGGTTCCTGTGTATGAACTCTCCTACCACTAAGGCCTGTTCATACTGGTAGTCAGCCAGGGCCTAGTTTCAGGGATTCCTGCAGGAGGTGACCATTTCCCTTGTTTGGTCTTTTCCCTTTCCTCTTACGCTTGGTGTGGCTATACCCTCCACACCAGAGCGTGACACATACGTACCCTCAGATGGATGAGCCTGGGAGACAATGAAGAAACCTACCTTATCTATAAAGAGCCTGTGTAAGAAATCCTGTCAGTATATTAAATGGAAACTAACCTGTGCCGCTGAAAGCCATTTGCAACTCAATGTGAAATTTGGGGGTGTAGTGGATGGGTAACCTGGAGGAAGTTCAAAGTTCAGCACAATTGGTGGAAGAAAGGACACAGTATCCTCAAAGTTGTCTGCAGAGGAGTTTGTTGCACTGTTACCTTGGGAAGAAAATACAAAGATAGCAATTTTTAACATATACTACTCACACAAAGTTAGGGATATTTGGCTTTCGGATAAAATTTATGGAAAAAGTAAAAAGTTCACACTACAGTGATATTATATCATGAAAGTAGGGTATTTAAGTAGAAGCATGCAATGGTGATTTCCTCATCTCAAACAATTTATTGAAACAAAAACCAACAATAATGGTGAGTATACCCCACAAAAAATATCAGTGCCTCAATAACTTCATGTGGTCATGTGGCCTTGAGCATCAATTACAACTTGACAACGACGTCTCATGCTGTCCACAAGTCGATTTATTGTCTGCTGAGGCATGGTGTCCCGCTCTTCTTGAAGGCAGGCCCTCAGGTCATTGAGGTTCTGGGGTACATAGTTACGAGCCTCTACACGGTGACTCAACTGATCCCATAGGTCTGGAGAAAGTGCAGGCCACTCCATTTGAGGTACTCCAGTCTCCAGCAGCTGTTCCCTAATGATGCAACCTCAATGAGCTGACGCATTGTTGTCCATGAAGATGAAATTAGGCCTGTGTTGTTCATACAGAGACATATTGATTAATCCTGAAGCAAGTGCGGATGAAATGCGTTTTTCACTGATGGTTGCTAAGAGATGTTGTTTGTAAACCTTCAGTTTTTTTATCACGCGCGTGAAAAACGCATCAAAACCCATCGCACCCGCGCTAAAAAAATGAACAACTGAACGCAATCACAGACAAAACTTACTGAAATTGCTTGCAAAATGGCGCAAGTTTCCCTGAACGCATCCTGACCTAATCCGTCAAGCTTGTGTAAAAGAGGCCTAAAGGTTAGAGTGCATTTTAGGTTCATCCTGAAATTTCACCCACAAGCCAAATATACCTAGCTTTTTGTGAGTAGTGTAAATTACAATATATAGCATTATATTAGCATGTTGCTAAATGTTATATATGGTCTATGGACATGTACTGTATTTATTTATATACCCTGCCCCACATTTCAAATAATTACATTTTTTATTACTTACTTTTATGTTATTTAAGGAAATAATATGTGTCATAAGTGTCAACTGAAAACTAGCAGGGAGAGCAGCTGCCACCATTAGGTTGATTGTAAGTAACTAATGCATGGAAGTAAGGCTACTTTCACATATGCGTTTTTGCTGTCCGGTTTAGAGATCCGGCATGGGATCTCAAAATCACAGCAAATCGCATCCATTTGAATATTACAACTGGCTAGATCTGTTCAGAACGGTTCCGGTTGTATTATATTGAAAATGAACATGCTGGATCCGGCACTAAAACCATTGTAAGTCAATGGGCGCCGGATCTGGTTTTTTCATGTCTGAAAAAAACAGATCTGGCACCATTGACTTACATTTGCGTACTCAGTTTCCCATGCCGCACACAAAAGCGCTGCTTGCAGAAATTTTGAGTCTGGCATGGGAACGCAACAAACCGGAACGGTACCCATGTTCTGTGCCAGGATTAGCTGAGCAGAGCAGCTCCTGCTTCTGCCTGATTCGCTAAGCTAAGAGCTGACATACAGTTCTCTTAGCTTAGCGGAGTAGGCAGAAGCAGGAGCCGCTCCACTCAGCTAATCCTGGCATAGCACAGGGTTACAGGGTACCAATGTGCTATGCCAGCAGTTAGTAATCCTCTGGGGATCGCAAGCAGGAGCAGCAATATGCGCTCCTGCCCGTACTCACTCCTGCTGCGGCCTCATTCATAAAATGTCATGTCCATATTCCGTACACCACTGAGCCGTCAGTAGTGTACAGAGAAGTGAATTTTAAGCACACAGGGTATGGTGTGCTTTAGGGAGGCAAAAGTGGAATAAAAATATAAAAGGTCTTAACAAAGTATATTAGAAAAAGTTTTACTATGACATTGTAGGCAAACAGGCCGAACTGGATGGACAGATGTCTTTTTTCGGCCTTATAAACTATGTTACTATGTTACTACAGTGCCTTGCGAAAGTATTCGGCCCCCTCAAACTTTTCAACCTTTTGCCACATTTCAGGCTTCAAACAAAAAGATATAACATTTTAAATTTTTGGTGAAGAATCAACAAGTGGGTCACAATTGTGAAGTGGAACGAAATTTATTGGATCATTTAAACTTTTTTTGTAATAATAAAACTGAAGTGGGGCGTGCAAAATTATTCAGCCCCCTTGCATTAATACTTTGTTGCGCCACCTTTTGCTTCGATTACATTTGGCTCCATCCATCTTCCCATCAATTTTAACCATCCTCCCTGTCCCTGCTGATGAAAAGCAGGCCCAAACCATGATGCTGCCACCACCATGTTTGACAGTGGGGATGGTGTGTTCAGGGTGATAAGCTGTGTTGCTTTTACGCCAAACATATTGTTTTGCATTGTTTCCAAAAAGTTGGATTTTGGTTTCATCTGACCAGAGCACCTTCTTCCACATGTTTGGTGTGTCTCCCAGGTGGCTTGTGGCAAACTGTAAATGAGACTTTTTATGGATATCTTTGAGAAATGGCTTTCTTCTTGCCACTCTTCCATAAAGGCCAGATTTGTGAAGTGTTCGACTGATTGTTGTCCTATGGACAGACTCTCCCACCTCAGCTGTAGATCTCTGCAGTTCATCCAGAGTGATCATGGGACTCTTGGCTGCACTTCTGATCAGTCTTCTCCTTGTTTGAGATGAAAGTTTAGAGGGACGGCCGGGTCTTGGTAGATTTGCAGTGGTCTGATACTCCTTCCATTTCAATATGATCGCTTGCACAGTGCTCCTTGGGATGTTTAAAGCTTGGGAAATCTTGAGACTATCACAGAGCAGGTGCATTTATACAGAGACTTGATTACACACAGGTGGATTCTATTTATCTTCATCAGTCATTTAGGACAACATTGGATCATTCAGAGATCCTCAATGAACTTCTGGAGTGAGTTTTCTGAACTGAAAGTAAATGGGCCGAATAATTTTGCACGCCCAACTTTTCAGTTTTATTATTACAAAATAAGTTTAAATGATCCAATAAATTTCGTTCCACTTGACAATTGTGACCCACTTGTTGTTGATTCTTCACCAAAAATTTCAAATGTTATATCTTTTTGTTTGAAGCCTGAAATGTGGCACAAGGTTGAAAAGTTCCAGGGGGCCGAATACTTTCGCAAGGCACTGTATGTATTAGAAACATCTTAATAAAATTTTATTAAAAAGTTTAGTTACTCTTTAAAAAAACACTGGTTTCTAAATTACATATCAAAACTGCCTATGCAAGAGATGGTGTAAGGGGTCAAACTTTCCTTGTTTATTTATTTATGTAAGATAGCGGAGTCACTTGATTACCTTATGGCGGTATTAGTTTTGTGTACAGTACAGCAGCATAACCTGCATACACTGTTTGGCGACACTACTTATTCACTGACTGTCTATCAAGTGTGTGCAGCTATTTAATTCTTCTCACTGCATTTGAATAACATCCTCGTATAATACCTGTTTAGATTTGCCACCACATAAAATGCTAATGGAGAACAGATTTATCAGATATTTTCTGATAAATTACAAACTGATTAAAAAAATCTTCTTATTTCTAAATGCTGAAAATGTCAACTCCCCCATTTCATAAATCTATATTGTTTTTAACCATTGTCAATTTTTTACTCACTTTTGATAGATATCACAAAATCTGAAGGTAATTCCAGACACAGTTGAATCTCCCCTCCTGGAGCAGCATCTGTCCTCTTAAATTCGTCTTCAGAGTAAATACTGGTAAGGGCTAATAGTTCGTCCTCTTGTCCGTCTTGGTTTTCTGTTGACATTGATTTATCTGTGGCAATCAAAACGGAATTTTGGTTTCATTTATCAAACTGGTGTAAAGTAGAACTGGCTTAGTTGTTCAGAGCAACCAATCAGATTCCTCCTTTCATTTTCCAAAGGAGCTGTCAAAAATGAAAGGTGGAATTTGATTGGTTGCTATGGGCAACTAAGTTCTAATTTACACCAGTTTGATAAATGACCCCATTTATATCTACACACTGTATTCCTTTAACCTATCTTTAATTGGACCAGGTGGGTACAATATTATAAAATTTAAAATGATAAAATATGCCTAGAATTTTGTACTGTCATGGAAATGTATATGAAACACACTTCTAAGAGCAGAGAGTCTTTACTAGGCCATAGTCATATACATGTTTAGCCAGATTTTATTAGTGAAATATGAAAAACATCTACAGGTATCTACAAAGAGTTTTCTGCTAGGTGATTTTGCGGTTAGTGGCTGACAGTTTTAAATTTATCTTTTTAAAAGGCATTAAAAAAGGACTTCATTCAAAAAAAAAAAAAAAGCTTCAAATTGCAGCCAGTTTTTATATGCATTATAAAATTTTACAAAAGTGAACCTAGTCTGTATGAAAATCTGTATGGGATTTTGAAGACACTAAAGCCATTTTCACATGTGCGTATATGATTATGGTCAATGTGAAAGCTACATTTCCCAGACCAACCATGGCTGACCCAAACTCAATGCATCATAGTCCGGCACCAATATGGCGACAGCATTGGTGTTGCTCTGTTGCTACTAGCCCCGCTGACAGTGGGGCTGCCCGACCTATCAGGAAGCTAGGATGCCGGACCAATCAGGCTCTGTGCCAGCATCACATGGCTCCTGTGGTGGTCTATATAAACAGGCAGCTGCTGGCCACAGGTGCCTGTGATTGGTACTCTGTGCCTCACTAGCAAGCTTTGTGTTTGCTACTCTTTATCACTGACCTTTGCCTGCTGACTTTTATATTGCTTCTGATTACTGATTTTGCCTCTGATATGACCTCCTGGTATTAGACTCTGTGTCTTGTGACCTCCCCTTTGCTAGCTTTGTCCCTGACGTTTTCTCCTGGTTTCACTTTGCTATGTACTGTATTTGTATCTGATTTTGGATCCTGATCTGGTCCTGGTTTTGCCTGTCTGGTTTTCACCGCTTTCTGTCTGACTACCCTTTTCTTATTTGGTTTAGGCATCTACACTTAGCTAAGAAGGGAGTGCGCTGTTCTCTGCCCTTTCACAGGTATACTACCATGCATAGAGCTGAGCTGCTGTATCTAAGCTTGCTGTATTATTTATTTTACTCACTTATATGAGCGCTGACATATTCTTATTCTCTTATAGATGGCTTGTGCCCTAATCTTTTAAGACCCAGGAGCATTTAGTTACCCCTTGCCTGAAAACAAGGCTCAGGTTATAAAAATTTCTGTATTATCAGATTAATTTTAGCAATTATATTTTATTTGAAAGTGTTGATCGTTAGCAGGTTACAAGTATTCTCCATAGGAAAGTAGCTTGTGTAGCACTAGCTTTGATTCAGATTGGACAAATCCTGCACTGATGTCATTTATAGATAGGCCATTTAAAGGGCATCTGTCAGCTGATTTGTACCTATGACACTGGCTGACCTGTTACATGTGCATTTGGCAGCTGAAGGTATCTGTGTTGGTCCCATGTTCATACATGTGCACATTGCTGAGATGTTTTAATATATGCAAATGAGCCTCTAGGAGCAACAGGGGCGTTGTCGTTACACTTAAAGGCTCTGCTCTCTCTGCAGTTGCCACACCCTCTGCACTTTGATTGACTGGCCAGGTAAGAAAAACTTCATCACACCTGACCATGTCAATTAAAGTGTTACGACAACGCCCCTGTTGCTTCTAGAGGCTCATTTACATATATCAAAACTTCATTTTTCTCAGCAATGCACATATGAACATGGGACTAGGGATGAGCGAACTTTTGAAAAGTTCGGTTCGCTTCGATTCGGCGAACTTTCATGAAGTTCGGATTCGTACGAACCGAACCTAAAACGAACCTTGCTATAACGGCTGAATAATAGCTGCTAAAATAATGGGAGTCTGATAGGGTACAGTTTCGTTTACTTGCAGTTGCTATTACAATGAAAAAAGTGGAAAAAAATCCAAGTGACTTCAACAACAGCGACGCAAAATATACGCATATTTGAGAATTTACACTAATGCGTACGCTAATGCGAACATTCCCGCACAAATAACGAACATACAGTGTAGCGTTGTCAAAGGTACGCTACTTAACAGAATATGTACGCATTAGCGTACTCATACACTGCGTCTGCGAACATTCCTACTCAAGTAACGAACATACAGTGTAGCGTTGTCAATTGTACGCTATTTAACTGAATATGTACGCATTAGCGTATGCATACACTGCGTCTGCGAACATTCCTACTCAAGTAACGAACATACAGTGTAGCGTTGTCAAAGGTACGCTACTTAACTGAATACGTACGCATTAGCGTACAAATCTTTAACGTACTATTCGTACGTACGTACGCACGCACGACGTAGAAGCATAGACTCCACCCCTTTTACTCCTCCTCCCTCTCGAGATCCGGTCAGCGCGAGAGAAGACGCAAGAAAGATGGCGTCTCGCCAACGTGGCCCTGACTGGGGCGGAATGGTTTGGGGCACTGACCCCTATGAGCCTACAGAAAAGCCAGAAGAAATATATTGGGAACAATGGAACCGGGACTCCCGGCCCAAGAAGCCGCAAGAGACACCCGCCGCGCCGGCTGGTGCGGTGGAAGCGGCTGCAGCTCCCGCTCCGCCGCCCCGGAAGAGAGATTATTCGCTGAGGCAGAACCCCATGGTTCCCGAAGCAGTGACCGCAAAGGCCCTCACCCTCTGGGAGTACAAGAGACGCGTGGAGGAGTGGGTGGTGCAGGTCTTAGAACACCCCCGTACCGGAGATCCCGTACTGGAGAGAAGACGGGGCACCGTGCTATGGTTCAGCGTGGAGAGAGGCGTAGGTTTTATCACCGATGAAGAAACCGCCGAGGAATTCTACGTGAATCGCAGGTCGGTGAAGAGGACATATCTACCTCGGAGTCGTCATAATTTACATCCCGGGGACTATGTGATCTATACCCCGATGAAGTCCCTCCAGGGGCCGTTTGCAACAGGCGTGAAGGTATTGACCCGTCCAGCGAGGCCTGCCTGGCCCCCGGAAAGGTGGGAAGAAGAGTCAGCGGACAGCACGGAGCCGTATCGCTTACCTGCTGCTGATGCCCCGCAGGCAAAAGAAGAGCCTACCCATCAGCCGGAACCCCTGATCCCAGGTCTACTGCCTCCACCTACAATGCAGGTGGGAGAGTTGGTCACCTCCACCTTCAACTTTCAGCCCACTGTGGTACATGCCAGACTACCCTGGCAAATCGAAGCCGCCATGAGCGCCGCCCGTGGGAGACCCCTACAAGAACCCCTACAGCCGGAGTGTCTGACCCCCGTCGTACCGGCAAGAGGATCCGGCCAGGAGGCGAAGGTAGGAGAGGCTTCCGCATCAGCATGCAGGACCCCCAAACTGGTCCCATCACTGAGAGGACGCCGGGGAATGGCTGCCGCTTATCGGGCAGCTTATCAGAGGCAGGAGCACCCTCTAATGTCCTTCAGCTCGAGTAGTAGCGAGGAGGACTGGCAGGCCTTCCAATAGTGGGAGCCTGCACTCAAGTACTGCCAAATAACTCCAGGACTAATGGGAGCCACCCCGTGGACTGAGCCTGAAAGGGTGAGAACCTGATTGGCTGTGTTTTAGTTGTTTATGTTGCCCTGTTTTGGCCTCATCTGGAAGGACACGTGTGGCTGGACTCCCCCCATCTGCAATAATCCAAGTTGCGCCATGTTTGCGCACCACATCCTTTTTCCCCCCTTTTCAGGTTGTTGGGAAATCACTTTTAAAACGGTTTGTCAAGAAACCTTTTCTGCTATTTATAACCTATTTTATTACCCATGTGGATTACAAATTTCAAGTCGAATTTGGGACTTTGTTCCTGTTCCAAGCCAAAGAAGAAGAAAAGATGGACTTGAATGTAACCACAGATATCCTATATTATGCCTTTATTATATTTGTACTTAAATGTTTGCACTAATGTTTTTATATTTCATGAACGTTCAAGAATATTGCCCATTGTGTGTGTTTCTTTGCAGGTACCACAATGTGTCCTAAATGCACTTTAATGTATGGTCACGCACTTAGCCAGATAGATAGCACCTTACTTGTCTCTACCTCAGATATATATGCTGCCTCTGAGGGCGTTTCACACTAACGGTTCATGGTAGCCAGGTGTCAGAGCCACAAGCAGTTTTCTCTTTATTCCTTCAGGGTTATCCTCGCTGCTATAGATGTGTCCGGAGAGAATAGTCTCTCCTTGGAACTATGGAAGGACGGGCAGCCCTCCCCCCCCACTCCTAGTTCATTGTCCTTTATGTGTGTGGTTAGAGAGATCTTAATTCTCTCATTGGAACTATGGCAGGACTGGCAGATTCCTCCTCCTAGTTCACTGTGTCCTGAGGCCTCAAGCACCGCCTCCAGGAAAATAACTTGCAGCTACAGATAGACATCAAGGTGACAAAGCGTAAAGCATTATCAGGCTTTGGTGCTTGGAAGGGATTACAGAATAAGGCCACCCTTCCGTTTGCGGGCTTATCATTTCACAATGGTGGGATTACAGAGTGAAGACACCCCCATGCTTTCTTTGGTATTTTATGGCCGAAATATTCTGAGTCAGTCCGAAATGGTTGCTTAGTGCAGTTTACATAGGTTGTTCGTCTGCTGAGAGGGGATAACAGAGATCGGACACTCTACTCACAAGGCAGGAATGTACCAGCATAGTAGCTCAATTGTGTATTTATGTATGTTATGCCATTTATATGTATCTATTTCATGCAGCACCTTGTATTCATTGGATTCTCTGTAAGCTTTTCTATATCCTAATCCTGTATGCTAATCCTAAGCACAAGCCAAGGACGGCTTGACTTTAAGTAAGGGGGAATGTAACACCCCAGAGTAGTGTTACAACTCTGCGTAACCAGCTTTTATCTGTGTGCTACTCTAGAAATGTAATTCTGTGCATTGATGTCATCACCAGCATTAATATGTATTATATTCCATGTTATGCAACTGTTTCTCATGTAATGTACCTGGTGTACCAGCAAGTGTCAGTAAATACTATGGCAGATTCAGATGTAGTTTTACCAGAATGGTACATTCCTTAGTCCATTCTGACCCCCTCTGCTGGAGAGAAGTTAAGTTCTTCCAACTTCCTGCAGTGAGGAGGAAATGACAGTTTAGTCAGAGAGTTGTCCCCTGTACCCTGATCAGGGAAGACATGTGCAGGACAGCAGAGCACCTTCAGCTCTGCTGTACCCTAAAGACAGAGTAATATAGCCTGCAATAAGGCACAACAATAATACTCTCAAGGGAAGCCAGACTTAAGAGGTAACCTCAGTTTAGAACAGGAAGCCTGACACCTGAATTTCCAAGCATTTGCCAAGTATAAGCAATAAGCTGCACTTGCTGGACACCAAGTTGAAGGATGAACCTTATTTAAAGATAAATTAATAAAACTACGTTGGACCATTCCCACAAGTCTGCTCATCATTCCCACCTGACGACCCGCAATTACTACTACTAGTAATTTATTGCAGCCGGAGCCACCGCCTGGGGCCTGTCCGTCTCACGAGGTAGGAACAACGTGACAATCCCACCAAAGACTTGAGTGGCCTAAATACCCCTTGGCACTCCTACCACTGGGACATAAAGGAAAATCACCTTAGAGGGCCCTGGAGGGGGAAAGGGTTATTATGATTATTATGACATTATGACATTATGTTTGAGTGCCTTCTGGTGAACAGACCCTTGAAAACATTATGGTTGAAGACCTGGTGGTGAACAGACCCTAAAACATTATTTTTGAGGGACTGGTGGTGAACAGACCCTTGAAAACATTATTTTTGAGGGACCGGTGGTGAACAGACCCTTGAAAACATTATGGTAGAAGGCCTGGTGTGGAACAGACCATTGAAAACATTTTTGATGGCCTGGTGGTGAACCAGTAGGGTTAAGAAGAGACAAGTTGAGGAGGAGGAGGAGGCAGCACTTGATTGCACCCAGTATGTTTCCAAATAGACAATTGACGGTGGGGGCATTAGTAGGAGCAGTATTCTTTTGGACCCAGAAGGGCCTAGTACAGAGAACTGAAGTTGGAAGCTAAGAATATGCACGCTTGTAAAAATCACTTTTTATACATGACAAAAAGTTGATGTAGAGTTCAGCACAGGACAGTCAACGTTAAAAAAAACCCTCTAACATTACAGCTAGTCTAGTAGGATATGGATACGGTTAAATAGACAGAAAACCTCACCCACAGAATCCATGAGGTGAAGAAAGGACATTTAAAAAGGCACAGATTCAAGAAGGCTTTATGCCAGTTCCATTATCCAAACATACGTGTCCAATTTTCATGAAATGGACACCTCACTGGCACTCGCTTTACAAATTGACAAAATATCAAATTTGACAAATTGAAAAACAGACAAAATGTCAAAAATTGACAAATTGACAAAATGTCGACGCGCTCAGGCACTTCCGGAGCTGTGTGGGTGACGTCACACATCTTGTTTTTCACAGAAAACCAGGATACAAGGGATTATAGGAGTAATAATCCCTTGTATCCTGGTCTATTCTGTGAAAAAAGTAGTTTTGCGTCGCCTTTTTTTTTTTTTTCCAGATTCGTCACGATTCTGTTAAAAAAACGGTTCGGTTCGCTCAAAATAACGGCGACGCAAAATATACGCATATTTGAGAATGTACACTAATGCGTACGCCAATGCGTGTACACATTAGTGAACATTCTCAAATATGCGTATATTTAGGTTATGGAATATTGTAATAAATAAATGTCCGTGAAAAATATCACTACTGGTTCTCCTATCCAAATATAGTGTATGTGTTATTTGGAATAAGGAACCCCTGGAGGACTCATTACCAGGATTCAACAAAAGTTATATAAAAATGAATAATGTGATTTATTGTCGGTCTTCATGGAAGTTGATTAGTTACAAAAATAGTTTAAGAAAAAGTCTTAGTCTATTGTCCATGCGTAATTATGAAAGTTCATAGTGTCATTGCTGGAAGGTAGAAGCTTACTTCTCAGGTTCCATGTGTTCCATCTTCTTCAGCAGCAACCCCCAACAGAATGAGAATAGACTACTCCCCCCTTGTCTGTCCCTGTCAGTCATTTATACCATAGATTCAGGCATGAATTGCTAACGTATGTACTTCTACAGTGTCATATATGGAAACCTCAAATATAGGTCTTGACGTTCTCATAGAGACCTCCCATTGCCCTTGTGTATTCCTATACATGGTGTCAGTGTGTAGTGTAATAACTCCTTTATATCAAATACTAATTAATATTATATCAAAAATTATTTAACAAATATGGCATATTCCATACCCTAAATATACGCATATTTGAGAATGTTCGCTAATGTGTACGCATTTTATGAATTAATACGCATTAGTATACGCATTAGCGTACATTCTCAATAAATATGCGTATATTTTGCGTCGCCGTTATTTTCACCAGATTCGTTACGAACTTTCTCAAAATTCGGTTCGGTGACGAACCGAACTTTTGGGAAAGTTCGTAACGAATCTGGTTCATTACGGTTCGGTTCGCTCATCCCTACATGGGACCAACACAGATGTCTTCAGCTGCCAAGCGCACATGCAACAGTCAGCCAATTTTTAATAGGTAAAAATTTGCTAACAGATGCCCTTTAAATTAAACACATTTATTTATTAATATTAAAATACAACCTGTTCTTTATTTTCATAATTTGCTGATCATAATATACTACAATTATTAATAAAATGAATATTTTTGTCCAATCGCTGCTTACAGTATCAGACAGCATTAAAGGGTTTCTGTCACCAGTTTTGGGCATATAAAACAGGATGACATTTGCAATGTGCAAATGTCACCTGATGCCCAATCTGTTAATCATTTTCTTACTGGTGTCCCTGTTTTTGTAAAAAATAAACTTTTGTTATATGCAAATGAACCTTACTAGGTGCAAGGGGCGGTAACCCTGCACCTAGTAGCGCCGTTTTCCCACCTTTATACACGCCCCCTTGCTTGTGATGGACAGGGCCAGGCAGCTCGCTCTATCTGCTGCCGGCCCTGTCCGTGCTGCAAATCCCGCGCCTCCGCCGTGTGGCCCTCATTCGGCGCAGGTGCAGTGAGTGCTGCTGGCTGCCGGGCTCCCGGCTTCCTCACTGCACCTGCGCCGCCTTCTCTTCCGGGTGTAGTGTGACGTCATCGGCGCGGACGCAGTGAGGAAGCCAGCCGGCGGCACTCACTGCGCCTGAGCCGAATGAAGGCCGCACGGCGCAGGCGCGGGATTTGCAGCACGGACAGGGCCGGCAGCAGATAGAGCGAGCTGCCTGGCCCTGTCCATTCATTTGCATATCACAAAGGTTTATTTTTTACAAAAACGGGGACATCAGTAAGAAAATGATTAACAGATTGGACATCAGGTGACATTTGCACATTGCAAATGTCATCCTGCTTTATATGCCCAAAACTGGTGACAGAAACCCTTTAAGACACTTTATTTGGTTTGCAGAGTGCTGTTGCATTGTATTTTTTTTCCTTAGCATAAAGACACAACCAAAATCACAAGAAATGGTAACAGGTGTCCATTTAGCAAAACAGAGGAGTAACAGAGAAGCAGCACAGTGCAGAGTTGTAAGAACATACTCTCTAGAATTCACTTACTTAGACATGTCAGGGTCAGGAGAGCTGACAGGTAGAGATGAGCGAATCCTAAAAGATTTGGGGATTCGGTATTCGGCCCAAATCCCACCGCGGGATTCGTGGATTCGGGCCGAATCACGAATCCCATTAAAGTCTATGGGAGACCCGAATCTTTTTGCAGGGGCCAAAGGTTCTGCACAGTCAGGGGGGGGAGGGTCAATTTTTTTTTGGCCCGGGGGTTGGGGGGAGGGAGAGACTAATGGAATATTTTTAACCCCTAAAGGGTTAAAAATAATAAAAACAAACTCACCTCCTCCACTTGTTTGCGGCGCAGCCGGTCCGGTGTCTTCTTTTACGGCCTTGAAGGACCTGCAAGAAGACCTTTGGTGACGTCACCGAACGTCGTTTTGCAGGTCCTGCAAGGCCGGGAAAGAAGAAAGAAGACACCGGACCAGCTGCGCCGCAAACAAGTGGAAAAGGTGAGTGTGTTTTTATTATTTTTTTAATGTCACGAATTCGGGATGCCGAGCCGAGCCGAAGCGTGCGAATCCCGAATCTTGCCGCTCCGGCTCGCTCATCACTACTGACAGGTAATCCACCTTTTACCCCCACCTGGCTGGACCTTTTGAGGGGAAGCATACTTACCTGTTGCTCTCTGCCACTCAGTTTTGGTGAATTGGTGAATGCAGAAGTGGACTGAAGGGGGGGAAGCGGGGGGAAGGGGGCAGGGAAGTATGCTTCCCACTACAGGTCTGGTGGGATACCAAAAAATGTGTTAAAAAGGTGGAATAAGCCTTTAAGTCCTAGGGTATTTTAATCCTTTCTCGACATGTGACTTACTATTACTTTTACCTGAGTGGAGTGGGCACCATAGCAACCGCGTGCCCCTGCGGCTAATATCCGCAGCAGGCATCCGTGACTAATGTCAGCGACTGACGGTAATGCTGATTGCCGACATTTAACCTCTCAGATGCCATGGTCAAACCTGACAACGGCATCTGAGTGCCCTAAATATCAAAATTGCACGCTTCTTGTAATGCTCCAGCTCGCCCATAAGGCGATCGGAGGAGCGGGATCTTGTGTGCGGCAGCCCCTGTCATATTGAATGACAAGAGGCTGCTGCACGGTGTTTCCTATGGAGAAAGTTGCCTGTAGCAGGGCTCCATAGGAAACTAGTAAAATCATGATAGACTATAATGCTAGTGCATTGGAGTCTATGACAATAGCAATCTAATGATTGTTTCTTCACTATAGGAATTATAAAAAAGTATAAAAAAAATAATTAAGTTTTTACAAATTAAAAAAATATAAAAAAAATCACCCCCCTTTCCCCAAAATGAGAATAAAAAATAAAAAAATACACATCATGGGAATCGCCGCGTGCAAAAACACCCATACTATTAAAATATCAAAGTATTAAGGCGAAATGAAAAAAGGGTCAAAATGGCTGATTTGCCATTTTTTGGTTCTTCTCCTCCCACAAAAAATTAAAAAGTGATCAAAAAGTTGTACACACCCCAGAATTTGTATCAATGAAAAGTAAAAATCGCCCCGCAAAAATTGAGCCCTCATACAGCTCAGCACACATAACTACAAAAAAGTTATAGGGGTCAGGAAAAGTATACATATGTGGTATCACCGGATTCGTACTGATCTGGAGAATGAATATCACAAATCAGTTTTACTGGCAATTTTTTCCAATTCCTCCAGCTTTAGAATTTTTTTCCCCACTACATTCTATGCAATATTAAATGGTGGTGTTGGAAAGTACAACTTGTCCTACGAAAAATAAGCCCTCATACAGCTATGTGAACTGAAAAATAAAAAAAGTTATGGCTCTGGGAAGTGCAAAACAAAAACGCAAAGTCAAAAAAACCTTCGGGGTAGAAGGGGTTAAGTCCTAAAAATACCTGATGTTTATAAAAAGGGAAGAAAGAACTTTTAAACTGTGCCCTGTTGCTTTCCGCCATTTTCAGGGTATTACATAAGCACTGCACACGTAATGACATCAGTAAAAACTAGTTTTACAGCTCAGTTGCTTAGTAACAAGGGACAGGTGGATGAGTCACATAGAAATCATTCAGCTCTGTAAGGTAAACAATAAAACCCCAATAAAAGCAACAGTACAGTACACAAATACCAAAGGGCACAGCCAATGACACAGCATTTTCTCTCACTGAGCTTACTGAGGAATACTAATAGACCTGAGATGTGTCATGGGGTTTTCCAGTCTGATGTAACTAAAGATGAATCATTCTGTGAAGAACACGTCGGTAAAGCCCCATTTCTTATGTATCAATAGTGTTCTAGAAATGTCACTTTATAGAAAAATATGTATGTGGCTCAAATGCCACAGAGTATAAATTATGTTTCGTATTTAGAGGGAGCAGTAGTAAATCTTAAAACATAACCTCAGGCTTTTGCCCCTTCTGTAAGTGATGGCTGGTTGTGAACCCAGTACGTCTGTCAAATCAGGGTCCATCAATAAGATGTCCCATTGTTGACGGATTACGTTTCTCACGTCATTTGCTGCTGCATCAAATTTCCCTATTAATCTAATTATATCAGATGTTTCCTGGGTAAATCTACTAGTGGGGTGAACCACTTAGCACCATACGAAGCACACGGTGAACAACTGGAAATACTTCACGCAATACCCTGGGACCGGTAAGACCCATCCATATTCTACCATCCCAGGAGTGTGGGCTTTTATGCTTTTCTTTTTTTCTTATTTTCCTTTTGGTATGTTTTTTGGTTTGTTATAGTGGGGAATTATTTTCCATTTAAAGTATGAATTAAAGGTTATGTTTTAAGATTCACTACTGCTCCCTCTAAATACGGTAGTTTCTACTGCGGTAGACGGAGGTTAGATCTTATGATCAACTTCCTCAGCTGGCCATGATCTCCAATTTTCCTATAAATTATGTTTCACAGCGTACCTCAAGGCTTTTATATACTGTATGTTTTGCCAGTATCTTGCACAAAATAGTGGAGCATCCATTGCAGTTTGTTCAGTCTTGCCCATTTTTTACTTTTTTTTCATTTGTTGCAAAACAAGATAAAAAATAATTTGGCAAACAAAAAAAATGAAAAAAAAAAATAATATCAACACAAAGATGTTTTTTCACTGGTCATTGGAAGGGGATGCTCTGGAAATCCCTTTTTCAATCTAGTAGTGCATGTGGCATAGGGACAGGGGCATAACTACCATAGCGGCAGACCATGCTACTGCTATGGGGCCCAGGGCAAGAGGGGGCCCAGTCTTAGTTGGGATCATCCCCTCTTCTCCTGGATGTGAAAACTTGGTCAGGACTCTATCCTCTAAAGAAACAACTTTTAGCAAATGAGGCAGTGGAAAAATGGCCCAAGGGTTATTGAAAGGGGTTCAGGCGCAAAACCTTCTGTCCTGTTTGGGGGAGCCTGGATTGATCCTTGCTATGGGACCCTTACTTCTCTATGCCACTGCATAGGGATGACACACAAAGGGCCAAAAACAGAGACACAGAACCTTTACGGACATCTTCATAGATGAACCACTGACCATGTTGTCACAGATGTGTGAAAGGGGCCTCAGACTCCATAAAGGAAGTCATGACAGCACTGCTGTTTACATATAGAAGCAATTGAAACAGGCCTCCCTTTCCTGATAGGTTATTATAGTGTATCAGTTCAGTCATGTTACCTAATAGAAATTAAAGATCTTGAAAACAACTGAGGAACTGAAAAAACTACAAAGTACATAAGAAGTTCCACAGATTCAGCATCATTTACATGAAATCAGCCCCCTTTAAACAGCACAGTCTGCAGCTACTTACAGTTCTTTACTGTTGTCCTTGTAGATATCTGATTTTGCTTTAGCCTCTCACACAATGTTTTGAAGTGTAGGTCTGTGAATAGGAGAGTAGACTTGAACCGTACTTGTAAGAGACTTTACATTAGGAAGCCAGTAGGAACAATCCACAGAATGAAGAATACAGAGCAATACACGCCCATCCCTAGAAAAGCACATGACCAAGTCCCGGCTCAGGTTTAAAGTGACAGTACTACGTATTACTATATAATGCAGATGAACATGTCTGGACACATCACTGCGATTTTACCTATTAAATCAGGCATTTCAAGAAAAAACAACATACAGTGTATACAGACGACAGGGAGGGACATTATGACCTGTCATACAGAAGGACTTATGAACTCCTACAAAGAACCTAGACTTTCACTTGTCATTTTGTATGCGTATTGCTTTCTGACACTTTAAAGAAGAGTTATTGCTGCCTGACAACTATCTATGTATAACACTTACACAGAGAATGCTATCAATCACTGATAACTAGAGATGAGCGAACGTGCTCGTAACGAGCACTGTACCGCTCGGCTCCCCTGCGCTCGCATGGGCACAGGGAGCCGCTTCCGTCCTCCTCACCCGAGCACGTTACGAGCACGTTCGCTCATCTCTACTGATAACATCTCCTCTGTGTACAACTATCAGTGACTGACAGCTATCTATGTATATACACTTACACAGAGAATGCCACCAATCACTGATAACACTTCCCCGTGTACTACTATCAGTGACTGACAGTTATCTATGTATATACACTTACACAGAGAATGCTATCAATCACTGATAACACCTCCCTGTGTACGGTTATCACTGACTCACAGCTATCTATGTATATACATTTACACAGAGAATGCTTTCAATCACTGATAACACCTCCCCTGTGTACAACTATCAGTGACTGACAGCTATCTATGTATATACACTAACACAGAGAATGCTATCAATCACTGATAACACCTCCCCTGTGTACAACTACCAGTGACTGACAGCTATCTATATATACACACTTACACAGAGAATGCCATCAATCACTGATAACACTTCCCCGTGTACAACTATCAGTGAGTGACAGCTATCTATGTATATACACTTACACAGAGAATGCCATCAATCACTGATAACACCTTCACCATGTACAACTATCAGTGAGTTACAGCTATCTATGTATACACACTTACACAGAGAATTATATGAATCACTGATAACACCTCCCTGTGTACAACTATCAGTGACTTACAGCTATCTATGTATACACACTTACACAGAGAATGCTATCAATCACTGATAACACCTCCCCTGTGTACACCTATCAGTGACTGACAGCTATCTACGTATACACACTTACACAGAGAATGCTATCAATCACTGATAACACCTCCCCTGTGTACAACTATTAGTGACTGACAGCTATCTATGTATACACACTTACACAGAGAATGCTATCAATCACTGATAACACCTCCCCTGTGTACAACTATTAGTGACTGATGACACCTCCCTGTGTACAGCTATCATTGACTGAAATCTATCTATGTACATACACAGAGATTGCTATCTATTGGAAATTGGCTGCAGCAAAACAAACTTCTTGAAGCAACTTCTTCTTTAAAAAGATTCTTGAAGATGAAAGTGTGAAGCAGCATGGGCAAAAAGGCAATGCCTGTCCAAGATCCTCAGACACAGACTTTTAAACCCCAAGAACAAAGGAATAAATATTATAATTCAGGTTTTCCGCAGTATACTGCAGTCCATAGGCTTCAATGTTACTCACCACACAGATACATCATTATTATACATAACCATTGATCTACATATGTTACGCCTACAACACCTTCTAATTGGACAAAAGTTTCTTAGCATGACCACTTCATGCAGAAATAATGTATACCTTTTGTCCTCCATTAGTTCACCCCAATTTTAGTACCAATCTCCATTTTCTTTTCATGGCGCCATATGGGACCTAAAACCAAAACCATTTATCACCTATCCAACACCATGAATCGAACATCATCATAAACATGCTAATGGACTGCTTCAGTTTCAATAGACAAGTACATTTATCCTAGCCCACTATTATATCATGACCCTTTTAATTGATTACTAGAGAATCTACAGATAATAAGTAAGAGGGAAGGCATGACACCCCTCTGCAGTAGATTTAAAAAGGAGTAGGGAATCTAGGAGCTGTACTGTACAGGGGATTACAGGACTGCCCACTCGTTGACTCCAATCCCAGGAGACTGGGTGAAACCAAGGAAGAAGCAAGAAGAGAGAAGCCAGGACGAGAACTGTCTTGAAGGAGTCTCACCAGTCAAAGCTCAACAGATTGTTCACCCAGTGAGGTACTAGTACTGGTGAGACCAAAAGCGTGCTCCTTTTCTTGATAGACTATAGCCTACCATGACAGTAAATAACCTAAGTAATAGATAACTAAAGGAAAAACACTGTCACAAATATGCAGGCAAAGTGGGGTTCAGTCACAGCTTTATTAAATTAAAAAATTGAGGACTATTGCCGCTAATAAGACAATACTATTAAGGCCTCATGCACATGATCGTAGCAGGTACGTGCCTAAGGCAAACTACTGTATTTTTTGCTTTATAAAACACACTGGATTAAAAGAGGCACCTAGGTTTTAGAGGAAGGAAATCAGAAAAAAAATTTTTCATTAGACCTAAGATTAGACCCCCAATCTTCATCAGACCTCAGATCAGACTCCCATATCAGACCTCAGATCCGACCTCCATATCTGACCCCAATATCAGACCCCCATATCAGACCTCAGGACAGATCCCAATATCAGACCTAAAATACCTAAACAGACTTACCTCTTCAGATGGAGCGCTGCACTCACCGCTCACTGGTCTTCTCCGGGCCCGTACTGCACTGTGACCTGATGTCACACAGCATCAGGTAATAGCGTGCACACTATGTCCTGACACTGTACTCACTCAGGACAGTGCAGTACGGGCCCACAGAAGATCATGGAGTGGTGAGTACAGCCATCGCTAGCAGCACTTCATTTACTGCTCCCTAGGATGAAGCAAGAAAGGGGATGCCAGGACCAGACCTGCCTCAACCCCGTAAGGCCCCTTTCACACGAGCGAGTTTTCCGCGCGGGTGCAGTGCGTGATGTGAATTCATTTCAATGGGTCTGTGTACATGAGCGTTTTTTTTCACGCATAACTTCTGCGTTGCATGAAAATCACAGCATGTTCTATATTCTGCGTTTTTCACGCAATCCTGGTCCCATAGAAGTGAATGGGGCTGCGTCAAAAACGCATTGCATCCGGAAACAAGTGCGGATTCAATGCGTTTTTCACTGATGGTTGCTAAGAGATGTTGTTTGTAAACATCCAGTTTTTTATCACGTTCTTTTGCCAAAACTGAACATATTATGATATTGAAAATAGCTCTTGAAAATACGAATTATGCCATAAGGGCGTACACATAAGTGATCGTTTTATTCCTAGCCATTCTCTAACAGTGGACCAGGATTTAAAGAATAGCTTTTTAGCCATCTTATAATCCTGTTCCACGGCAAGTAATCGCCCAGATTCTAAAAGAGTAAATATATATGGTGAGGATTTCACCAAAAACTTACACAGGGGACTTTCTTCCCATTCACACCACCACCATAGTTGGGCAGCAATAAAATAGCCCTTAAGATAGAGAAGGTTTAACCCTCCCCTTTCCATCAAATTATAAAGATATTCCAGTTTTATCCGCACCTGTTTTGTTCCCCAAAGTAAATCATTAATCAGGAAAGGAAAATACATACACTGCAACGGCACACTGCCAACCAGATAAAGCACAAAATGCCATAGTGATATGAGGTATTCTGAAGCTAATGCTATGCTTGTTTAGTAAATTAAAGATTTTTGGCAAATATATTTTGTACAAAATTTTGTACAAAATTCCTAATTTCCCTGGTTCTCTTCTGGCTTTTGTTTACCTGCAATAACAACAATCTCTGCCCCTCCCCCCACTGCTCTGCAAAGAGAGTGAATAAGTCTGCCCTGAGTGACATGTCTGCCTGCTGGGATACTCAGCAGCATGTTATATGTGTAGGACTACAAGTCCCAGCTGTACAATGACACTGCTGATGCACACAGGATCTTCCTCCTACCTGTTCTTGTGCTATACTCTGCAGATCTCCTCAGATCTCCTGCAGTGTCAACTCTGTGTCTGCAAGATGAGGAGGGCAGATCCTGTGTCTCTTCACTGCCTGCAGCTGCTCAGCAAAGCCTTGAGCCCTGAGTCTGTGCTGGCTGAAGGGGTTAATGTTTTATCTGAAAGAATCCAAGGAGAGAGCAGACAGCAGCTGCAGGGCCAGCACAGTGACAGCAGTGCAGGGGGGGGGGCGTGGCCAGAACAGTGAGGTCTCCTGTACAGATTCTTATGTGCTTGTGCACCAAATATCAGCAGAGCAGGGAGAGAAGCTGACATCACAGGTCATTTGACCCTCTGCGAAATCTGAGAAACCAGTAGCTGTAGAAGCACAAAGTGCATGGCAAAGATGTTATATTTGACAAAGAACAAAAAAAATAACTTGGACAACCCCTTTAAGATTTCCGAATTGTATAATGCACTAGTTAAGACACGGTTTAAGAAAGTCTGCTCCCCTGGCCAAAGGGCATGGGGAACAGACTGCCCAGAGATGTTGTTAGAAGATTGAGGAAAGATATGTGGAAATGTAAGATTAATATCACATAATTTTGATCATATACTGGTACAGTTCAATATTATACACAGATTATATGTCACGCCGATATGGCTAAACAAATGTGGTTTAAGGGAGACTTCACAATGTCCACGGTGTGAGTTATTGGGGTGAAATATTTGGGATCGTAACTTACAAATTGAGGGAGGAGATCCCCTCTATCCCACAGTGTTGGATTCTGAGTGAGTTTTCTAAACTGAATTGATCTAAGAACAAAAAGATATTCTTGAGTAGAATATTTTTTTTGGGCCAGACTGTTGATTATACGACAATGGTTTTCGCGAAATTCCCCGAGAATTAATATGTGAATAGCTTAGTTAATAAGGTAAAAAATTATGAATATATTCTATATAAGCAAAGGAACATGGAGAGATGTTTGGTCGTATTGGAAGTTGTAGGAAATGTGAAGTGGCTGTTCATGTTCTCTCTCTTTAAACTGGTTATTCCCTAATGATGATCCCCCCATCATCAACTTTTGATTTTTCTAATTTTTGTTCTGTTTTTAAATTCGAGAAGAATTAAGACACATCGCATTAGGGAGGGTGATAAAAGGGAATGAAAAGTAAATAATTTATTGACTTTGTAATATTGTGATAAATATTTTTCAAATTTAAAAAAAAAAAAAAAAAAGGAAGCCACAGACCACACCAACTAGGTGGAGCAGAAATATTGCATGCTTGGCTGTTTCTTTGACTCCCGTCGAAACAAATGGAGAATGTCACCCGTCCATTTATTTTTCACCTCCCCAAAGAGGACAGCGGTCCAGTAACCCTTTTCTGGGGCTAGGTGAAAATATAATATATTACTTGTAATATACAAGTAAAGAGCATGGAAGCCTAAGGCCCTATTCACACGACCGTATATTTGCGGGCCCGCATTACTGCGGACCCGCAAATATACGGGGGCCCCCCGGTGTGTGTTTTCCGCAGCGCTCTGAACACACGCCGTGCGGCCCCATTGAAAATGCCTATACTTGTCCGTGCGCACGGACAAGTATAGGACATGCTTCAAAAGAGCCGCAGCACTGAGCTAGCTCCGTGCCGCGGCTCCCGGCCCCATAGAGGTGAATGGGGCCGCATCTATTCCCGCAATTTTGCGGATAGATACGGCCCCATTCATACAGTCGTGTGAATGGGGCCTAATACAGGCTCAGGCTCATTACTTTAATGATGACTTCCTTTACCTCCACCTGTGGGAGACGTTCAAGCCCATTAAGTATGGTTCCGGGTTTCCAGCTTCTCAGATGCCATGGTCACATTTGACCATGCCATCTGAGAGGTTAAATGTCCGCAATCGGCATTACAGGGGGTCATGGACATTAGCCGTGGCTGTCTGCAGTATGAAACAGCAGCTATGCTGTAACGGCTAGCTATGGCTCTCGCTCCGGATCAGGCGCCATCTTTAAAGACCTGACATCCGCTGTACATGTACGGCTGATGTCATGAAGGGGTTAATTCTGGCACATGCATGTAGGTGTTTGATAAAAAATAAAAAAAAGCAACAACAACAACATTAGGACCCTTGCACAAGACCGTATGCGCTCCGAGACATATGGTCCGTGAGCGGGCCATATCTCTCAGAGCGGCATTGATCATGCGCATGGGAGCGCACAGCATCATAGATTACAATGATGCTGTGCACGTCGGGCCGCTCGCTGCGCTATTGTCCCACACTCATAAGATCATATGAGTGCGGGACAATAGTTCCGCGGGCAGCCTGACGTGCACAGCATCATTGTAATCTATGATGCTGAGCGCTCCCGTGTGCACAATCAAGGTCGCGTGCAAGGGCCCGTAGGATGTGATGACAATCCAGTTTTGGAAAAAAAAATGTATGCAAAATCGCTGTGGTCAATGACTGTTTTGCACTGTTATGGATGTTTTGTGTTCTGGAGGGCTGTGTACTCACTTGTGCTAACTCTCGACACTTGTATGCTGGGGCCCTATGCTGACGGAAATTGGGAGTCATATATAATCCCACCACTCATAACAGGAGGAGCTTGGATATAACCACTGATGTTTACCTGTTTGGTTGGCATGCCCTATATCTGTAAGCATTCCAAGACACCAGAGATTTCTATAAAAATTACTTTTATTAAATCTTCATTTTAAAAAAATGGCGAAGCAGCGACGTTTCAGGCAAATGTAGCATTTTTGAGGTCAAGACCAAAAGCATAATCCTGGTTGGTGCAGGTGTAGCAAAGAGCTGTAAACAGTAGAGCAATAAGGGGAAAGCGACCGCTGATCTGAGTGAGACACTGACAGCTCCAGCTAATCGCGACAGAGCTAATGAGAAAAGCTGAGAGCTGCAGAAAGCAGAGCATATGGATGTGCAATTCATGTTTTTTCTTTAGTGTAAAATATACATTAACCCCTTGTTTTTCTTTCATGGTATCAGCACTCTTTTACCCTGTTACACAAATATAAAACCTTAACCCAATCTTCCTTTATTTGCAGAACTATATAAGGTTCCAACAATGGCAGATTATAATAGGAGCGTTCAGGTTGGCAAACCTGGGCCCAGCATCGCTGGGGTGCCCAACGCTGACCCGAATGCCCACATACTGTGGCGGGGCATGGGGGGCAGTGTGGGGGCAAATTACTTTGGGGGGGCAGTGTGGGGGCAAATTACTTCATGGGGCAGTGTGGGGGCAAACTACTACATGGGGTGGGGGGGAGGAATTACTATATGGGGGCAGTGAGGGGGAAATTACTATATGGGAGCAGTGTGGGGGAGATTACTATATGGGAGCAGTGTGGGGGAAATTATTATATGGGGCAGAGTGGGGGAAATTACTATATGGCAGCAGTGTGGTGGGAAATTACTTTATTGGGGCAGTGTGGGGGAAATTACTATATGGGAGCAGGGTGGGGGAAATTACTATATGGGAGCAGTGTGGGGGAATTAATATATGGGAGCCGTGTGGGGGAAATTACTATATGGGGGCAGTGTGGGGGAAATTATTATATGGGAGCAGTGTAGAGGAAATTACTATATGGGAGCAGTGTGGACTAAATTGCTATATGGGGCCGTTTGAGGGAAATTATTATATGGGGGCAGTGTGGGGGAAATTACTATGTGGGGGCAGTGTGTGGGAAATTACTATATGGGACAGTGTGGGGGACGTTGTTATTGGGGAGGCACTGTAGGGGCATTTCTATTACGGGGAAATTTTTTATGGGGACACTATACAGGGATTATTATCTGGAGCATAATATAGGGTGTTATTATTATTACTGGGGGCACTCTAGGGGACATTATAATTGCTGTAGACACTATAGGGACCTTTCGGAGAATTTTTCAAACTGTTGTGAAGTAGAACTGGCTTAGTTGCCCATAGCAACCAATCAGATCTCACCTTTCATTTTTGACAGCTCCTTCGGAAAATGAAAGGTGGAATATGGCTTCTATGGGCAACTAAGCCAGTTCTACTTTACACCAGTTTGATAAATGATCCCCAATTATGCCTACTGGGGTCACTATTTTTTTCAGCAGTATAGTACCTGGGACATTGGGGAGCACAACGGGCACAGTGTTTGGAATGGCAGCAGGATGACACTGTCAGGACACCAGGATGGGGAGGTTGATGAAAAAATTTAGAAATCTAACATGTTTGTGTAACAAACTCTGCAGAGACGAAATGCGACTGAAAGATTAGTCATGGCAGTCTGGGTCAAATGGAGGAGAAGAGGAAAGAGAAGCTCTACATGACAGGAGATGTCACTGGATGTAAGAGGTATGTGGTGCTGTTTTCTCCTATATGTAGTGCTGGCTCGCTACTGTGATCCGCATCTCATCTTCTTCTCGAAGTCTTTTTTATTATAATCATATGTATTTTAAATTTGGCAAATTTGAAACAGCCTAGATAACAGTGATAACTTTCTGTGTACAGATAATGTAGTAGATGTTCCCTGCAGTCCTATGTAACTGTGTAACAGTCCTATGTATTGTGTAACCCCACATAACACAATAATTCACTGTGTTATGTGGGATGTTACATAGGACTGCAGGTAACATCTATGACATCTGTACTCAGAGAGTTATGAGAAGGTGGGGGTCAGCTGTTTGAGGAGACTGCGATGTTCCAGTGAGTGCTGCAGCCTCTTTGCTTCTTACCGAGCACAGCGCTGTCCATTTGATAGCACGGTGCTTGGTATTGCAGCTCAGACCCAATCATGTGGATGGGACTGAGCTGCACCTAGGGCACGTGAATGATGAACGTGACGTCATATGGCCCAGGAAGAAACTGTAGCACTCACAAAGCACTGCAGCCTCTTCATACAGAAAAAAAATTAAACTAAAATGGAGGGAGGGGCCCAAGTTGGGTAGACAGCCCCAGGCCCATCATGCACTTAATCTGTCCCTGGGTTCCAACTTCTTCCCCAGACCAAACTTTGATTGATGAACAGTGTTAGACAATCACACTCAATGCATTCAATGAACCATCAGAAACATACTGTATTGCTGGAGACAACCATCCTGGTTCGCAGAATAACAAAAGGATGTCCTTAAAGTTGGACATTCCTCACTGTTTATCCAGGGTCTTGCCATTTGCTCTTAGCCTCTGAAATCTGTTTTTGTTTTCAAAAAACAAAACAGTGGCAGGCCATACATAACGCAATTAAGCACAAAAAATATGCCAGCAAAGGTCCAGTGGAAGACAAACTCTGGAGAAACCTGAAGAGCAAACTGGTTTAAAACTCTTGTTTTTCAGACAACTATTTTAAATTAAAGTCAGGAGGTGTTGCTCTTCTATTTAGACAAGGCCTGCCGCTGTTCTTAGGAAATTGCAGATAACAATATATGACATTTCTTGCAAAAAGTCAAGACACCTGATAACATATACAGGTTAGTATACTGTATATTCACACCGCCTACGCTCCTAAGCATGATTTTTTCCCCCAACTATGGAAAAGCTCTCATTTGATGCAGATGGTCTGAATGAAGGCCTCCATCAAAAAGGAAACACATGCACAGCGCTTTTTTTGAAAACTTTAAAGATTTATTACAATTTTGCCCATATATATATATATATATATATACAAAACTCTATCAACGTTTCCTTCTACTTAAAGGAAGACTTTCACCTGTTTTTCACCAATATAACTAAGAGCAGTGCCCCACAGAAGATTGCATACACATCCCAGACATACCTGTGTGCACTGTGTGTATTCTATGTTCAGAAAAAGCACTTTTATTCTGCAGGAAAACAGCTCCCAAGTGCCCAGCTCTGCTGTTGCAAGTGCCCAAAGCAAACCATACTAAAGAGGGGAGGGCAGCTTTAGCTGCTCATTAAGGGGATTGGTAGCAGATAGAAATATGGTCCTGACCTTCTTTGAAAGCTTGAGTTCCAATCTTTCAAATGATACCAAAATCATTATATCCGGTATATCAGAAGATATAGCTGTTAGAAATCGAGTCAGGAGAGAAAGCTGTTTTTACTTTCACTTTCATCTGGGCACTTGGGAGCTGTTTTCCAGCAGAATAAGGCCCCATTCACACATCCGTTTTTTTTATCCGCATCCTCTCCGCATCTGTTTCCGCATTTGCGGACAATTATGCGGATAGGATGCGAATCCATTCATTTCAATGGGGCCTCAAAAGATGCGGATGGCACAAAGTGTGCCGTCCGCATACGCACTTCCGTTCTGCGGCTCCCGGAAATAATAGAACATGCCCTATAGAAAAGGCATTTCTATTATGTTCATTCCGCAAATTGCGGAATGCACATTGCCGGTGTCCGTGTTTTGCGGTTCCGCAAAATACGGACGTGTGAATGGGGCCTAAAAGTGCTTTTTCTGGACATGTAATACAGACACACAGTGCACACAGGTATGCCTGGGATGTGTCTGCAATCTTCTGTGGGGCACTGCTGTTAGTTATATAGGTGAAAAACAGGTGAAACTTTAACTTTATGGCCAAAATAATTTTTGGGGGATGATCCAACAATTTCTCTTAAACAT
Source organism: Rhinella marina (assembly GCA_900303285.1). Lineage (NCBI taxonomy): Eukaryota > Metazoa > Chordata > Amphibia > Anura > Bufonidae > Rhinella > Rhinella marina. The sequence goes on from ONZH01022779.1 coordinate 114,473, forward strand.
ATAAATGGTGCTTGCCAGTTCGATGTGCCATGGTGATCCACTGCACTATTGCGATCTCTTGCCCAGTCAGATATCATTTCTGAAAGTGTAAAGAGAAACAATAGGAAGTATTATTTAGCATCCTGTTATTGTTACCATTTCTGTATAATTAATTGTAGGTTTTAAAAACGTTTAAAAAAAGCCCAGAAAGTTAAAAAGTTAAAAATAAGACCAGAAAAATGATGCGTAGAGATTTGCCAGACTGATAAACCAAGAACAGTGGTCAGTTCAAGGATTTGGCCCCTCTCAGTTTGCAACAAGTGGCGATAACTGGCACACTGATGAACAGAAGGCCTTGCACAATCATCCCACATGATTTAATCTGGTTTTTGAGTTTTCATGTGGCTAAAAAAGTTTGCTTTCAATCTGGCTTTTATGCATCTCCCAGATGCCACAGATTGGAGCTAGATGCTTGAAAATTTGATCATCTACAGATCTTACTTTGCATAACTCTAGGCACCTGTAGATATATATATATATATACACAGTGGAGGAAATAAGTATTTGATCCCCCACTGACTTTTAAAGTTTTAATACTAAAAAATAAATGAAACGTCTCATAATTTTATGCCAGCTTTATTTTAACAGTGCCACATAGAATATCAAAAGAAAAACGGAGAAAATTACATGAAATGAGAAATAAAAAATAATTAGCATTTCTTTGAGGGAAATAAGTATTTGATCCCCTAGGAAAACCATGACTAATGTTGGCTCCCACAGACCACTGACACACCCTAATCACAGTGAAGTTGTTACCTGGATGAGAGACACCTGTCCCAAATTGTCACCTGTATAAAAGGCCACCTGCCAACAGTCCCAGTGACACGCCAACATCTCCACCATGGGCAAGACTAAAGAGCTGTCTAAAGATGTCAGGGACAAAATTGTTGACCTACACAAGGCTGGAATGGGCTACAAAGCCATGAGTAAGAAGCTGGATGAGAAGGTGACAACTGTTGGTGCAATTATTCGGAAGTGGAAGAAGTACAACATTACTGTCAATCGACTCAGGCCTGGAGCTCCATGCAAGATATTACCTTGTGGAGTCTCATTGATCATGAGAAAGGCTAAAAATCAGCCAAGAACTACACGGGAGGAGCTGAGTAATGATCTCAAGGCAACTGGGACCAGAGTCTCCAAAAAAACCATTGGTAATACACGGAGATGTAATGGTTTAAAATCCTGCAGTGCACGCAAGGTTCCTCTGCTCAAGAAGGCTCACGTCCAGGCCCGCCTCAAGTTTGCCAATGAACATATTAATGACTCCGAGAGAGACTGGGAGAAGGTGCTGTGGTCAGATGAGACCAAAATTGAGCTCTTTTGCCTCAACTCAACTCGACATGTTTGGAGGAAGAAAAATACAGAATATGACCCTAAGAATACCATCCCCACCGTCAAGCATGGTGGTGGAAGTATTATGTTTTGGGGGTGTTTTTCTTCTAAGGGCACAGGCCAAATTCACCGCTTTGACGAGAAGATGAACGGGGCCATGTATCGCAAAATCCTGGATGACAACCTCCTTGCCTCCGCCAGGGCACTGAAAATGGGTCGTGGATGGGTCTTTCAGCACGACAACGACCCAAAACATACAGCCAAGGAAACAAAGGAGTGGCTCCATAAGAAGCATATCAAGGTCATGGAATGGCCTAGCCAGTCTCCTGACCTCAATCCCATCGAAAATCTATGGAGAGAGCTGAAGATTCGCGTTTCCAAATGCATGCCTAAAAACCTTAAGGATATGGAGATGATTTGCAGAGAGGAGTGGGCCAAAATTACTCCTGAAGTGTGTGCAAACCTTATAAAAAACTATAAGAAACGTCTGACTGCTGTGCTTGCCAACAAGGGTTTTGCCGCCAAATATTAAATGATGTTTTCCTAGGGGATCAAATACTTAATTCCCTCAAAGAAATGAAAATTATTTTTTATTTCTCATTTCATGTAATTTTCTCCATTTTTCTTTTGATATTCTATGTGGCACTGTTAAAATAAAGCTGGCATAAAATTATGAGACGTTTCATTTATTTTTTAGTATTAAAACTTTAAAAGTCAGTGGGGGATCAAATACTTATTTCCTCCACTGTATATATATATATATATATCTACAGGTGCCTAGAGTTATGCAAACTAAGATCTGTAGATGATCAAATTTTCAAGCATCTAGCTCCAATCTGTGGCATCTGGGAGATGCATAAAAGCCAGATTGAAAGCAAACTTTTTTAGCCACATGAAAACTCAAAAACCAAATTAAATCATGTGGGATGATTGTGCAAGGCCTTCTGTTCATCAGTATGCCAGTTATCGCCACTTGTTGCAAACTGAGAGGGGCCAAATCCTTGAACTGACCACTGTTCTTGGTTTATCAGTCTGGCAAATCTCTACGCATCTAGGACGAGATGTCAGCAGTGTTCAATGCTGAGTGTCCTGGTGGTTGGGAGAACAGCAATGAACTGGAAAGACAGCAAGATGTACAGAGAGGTGAACCTGTGCATGGACTTATCATCTCATTAGAAGAATGCTGCATAGTGATCCATTTTGTACTGCAAGTGAAATTGGGCGTCACATCCCAATACTATGGTGGCAAACAGTGTCTACACAAACCATCAGAATGCATGTGCACAACATTGACGACATTGGGCTACGAGCTAGACATCCAGCTACTGGTTTTCCATTGGCCTCACACCACTGCTCTCAAAGGCTATCATGGTACACAGCAAGACGGCAATGGAGGCTGGAATGGAGTTCTGCCCTCTTCAGCGATGAGTCCTGCTTTTGTCTCGGATGCAGTGATAGCTGGCAATCAGTATGGACTCTGGAGCCTACGTGGGCAAGGGCCTTCACAAGGGAATGTCACACCAGTCCTACTCCCAGGAGTACAGCATGTGGTGGCATACTGTATGGTTGCTAAACTCCTCTTGTCTTCATTTCAGGTCGACTAACAGCTCGGCGTTACATTGATTTGGTCATGGCACCAGTGGTATGACCATTTCTCCAAAGTGCCCCAGGAGCCTTTTTTCAACAGGACAACGCCAGACCGCATGTCACTTGTGCTACTGTGAGCATCTTCGAATTCATCTTCCTATTGAGCACATCTGAACCGTTATTGGTAAGCAATTGCAAAGGGAGCTGCCAGCAGCAGATCTTAATGATTTGCCTGCTCAAGTGCATTCAGTGTATCAGAACATTACTCAGACAACCATTAATAAGCTCATTGATAGCATGCCAAGTTGTGTAAGTGCATGTATTTCTGTGCACATGCTCGATCCTGAATAAATCAAGATGTTTTAAATATTTGGGGGGCATTTATCATTTGTGGTTGTTTTTGTGTCCCTTTTAAGTCTGGCTTGTGTGCCTGCACCAAATTTATGAACGGATGCAATAATAATAATATATTTGGCATAAATGCAACGTGGTTTACACCTATATATCCAAAAGTACACTAGGAGGTTGCTTGGCGTAGGTTGCGACTTTATGGCAACCTTTGCAAAAGTAAATGTGCCATAATCCAGGTCTAATCTCATTTTTAGCTCATAAACATAGACCACTTCGAAAAGTGGCGAGGAATACCAAATGTAGCAAAAATTGACCAAATGTCGCAAAAAATGGTGCAATCGCCATTACTTGAGACTTTCACACAAGTCTTAAATGCAGATAAAGATAACTGAATCAAACAAATGACTCAAAAATATTAGACCTGGTAATTTATTTATTGCGGAAAATGATTTAATGTAACATGTCTGTGAGTGGCAAATGTATGTGAAACTTTGCATTCAATACCTGGTTTGACCCCATTGTGCAGCAATGATTGCAACTAAATGTTTCAGTAAGTGTTGATTAGTTCTACATATCAGTTTGGAGGATTTCTAGCATATTACCCTGTAGAAAACAGCTTCAGCTGGGTTGGTGGGTTTCCTTCCATGAACTGCTTGTGTCAGGTCCTTCCACAACATTTTTATTGCATTAAAAATCTGGACTTTGACTTGGTCATTCCAAAACTTTAATTTATTCTTCTTTAATAAGTCTTCGGTTATTGTCTTACTGCATAACCTACATTCTCTTGAGATTCAGCTCATGGACAGATATTCTGACATTTTCCTGTAATTCAGAATTCATTGTTCCATCAATGGTGGTAAGCCATCCTGACCCAGATACAGCAAAACAGGCCCAAACCATGGTACTACCACTATTGTGTTTCACAGATAGGAAATGATTGCATTCAGCATTAAAACCTTTCTCCAAACATCACACTTCTCATTTAAACCAAAAACTTCTATTTTGGTCTCGTTGTGGGTCATTTGCAAAGATCAGCTTGCCAGTCTTTGTTCCCCTTATACTGCCAGAAGAAGAGCCTAATTTATGATAAGGCACCTCGTCATCAATTATGTGCACCTTCAGCAGTCTATCTGCCTGGAGTTAAAACTACTTCAGTCTCTGACTCGAGTTTTTCACATTTCCGCCTGTTTTCATAAAAGGCGTAAAAGTTGGTAAATCTGTTGACTATGATGTCCCAGCCCCTGCCACTCTCCCACCACTCCTTCGATACTCCCAAGTGTCGAACGCAGCGCAAAAACGTCCATGCAACAAAATATTTTTGCAAGGGTGCTTAAAAAGTCACAAAAAAAGCTCTTGTGACCTTTTTATACCAAAATAGGCACAGCACCATTCGTAAATGACCCCTTGGAGAGCAGCGGCTTTCTCCTTTCAGTCCTGCCATGCACACCATTGTTGTTTGCTGTCCTCCTGATGGTGGACTCATAAATATTAACACCAGTTGTGAGAAAGGCCTTTAGCTACCTAGAAGTTACCCGGTGTTCATTTGTGACCTCACAGCTATTACATGCCCTTGCTCATGGCGTAATCTTTGTTGGTGGACCACTCCTGGGGAGGGTAATAACGGGCTTGAATTTCCTCCATTTATACACCATCTGTCTGATTGTGGATTGGTAGAGTCCAAACTCTTTAGAGATAGTTTGTAACCTTTTCCAGCTCGATGAGCATCAGCAACTCTTCTTCTGAGGTCTTCAAAAATTTTCTTTGTTTGTGCCATGATACATTTTGTGAAGATCAGACTTTGATAGATCCCTGTTCTTTAAATTAACCCCTTCACGACCGCCGACGGTAAATCTACGTCGCTGCTTGCCGGGCTTTGTGCAGCAGAGACGTAGATTAATGTTCCTGCTTTGGGGCGACGATAAGGAGCCCCAGAATTTTTTATTTTGTTAAAAATATGTTTATTATCCCCCCCCCACTCCCCTCAACATCATAATTTATGCCCATAATAGGATGGCTGAGAGGGGAGGGGGGGGGACAGGGCGGACAGGCGAGCGGGCGGCAGCGCGATTTGAACCCGCGCTGCCTGTCTGCCTTCCCCGATGTTCAGGATGGCCGAGCGGTTTGCAAGCAGAGTATCAGCATACAGCTGATACTCTTGCTTCAAACTGCTGACATCGGTGCTGGCACCAATGTCAGCCGTTTAACCCCTTCCATGCCGCGGTCCATAGGGACCGCTGTATTGAAGGGGTTAACAGGGAGGGAGCTCCCTACCTCTCCCATCGGGTCGCTGCTGTGCCGTGGCAGCAACCCGATGCTTGATGGGATCACAGAGGGAGGGAGCTCCCTCCCTCCTCCATCGGGACGCTGCTCTGCTGTGGCAGCGTCCCGATGGTTACCATGGCAACCAGACGCTTTCACAGCCGTTTGGCTTGCCATGGTATAGCTAAGCCTGATCAAGCTCCTGCTAAAGGCAGGAGTCTGATCAGGCTTACTATGAATGAAAATACACTGCAGTACACTATACAGTATACTGCAGTGTGTTATACAGCCCTCAGACCCACTGGACTTGCAAGAACCAACTGGGTCTGAGTCAAAAAGTGTAAAAAAATAAAGTGAAAAAAAGTTAAAAAAAAAGTGAAAAAAGTAAAAAAAATAAAGTTATACAAAAAATAAAAGTTTCATGAAAAAAATAAAAAAATAAAAGTAAAAAACAAAATAAAGTAAAAAAAAAATTGTAAAAAAAAGGGGAAAAAAGAAAAGTATACATATTAGGTATCGCCGCGTTCGTATCGACCGGCTCTATAAAAATATCACATCATCCACCCCGCCAGGTGAACGCAGTAAAAAAAAACCAAAATAAACAGTGCTAAAACAGCCATTTTTTGGTCACCTTCCCTCACAAAAAGTGTAATAGCAGGTGATCAAAAAGGCGTATTTAACCCAAAATGGTACCGATCAAACCGCCATCTTGTCCCGCAAAAATGATACCCTACCTGAGACAATCGCCCGAATAATAAAAAAAATATGGCTCTCAGAAAATGGCAACACAAAAAAAAGATTTTATTCTGTTCAAAAATAAATCTAATGTGTAAAACTTTCCAAAAATAAAAAAGTTAGACATATTGGGTATCGCCACGTCCGTAACCACCTGCTCTATAAAAATATTACATGAGATGGCCTCCCAGGTGAATGCTGCTGCAAAAAAAAAAACTATGCCAAAACAACCATTTTTTTCCCTCTTGCCTCACAAAAAGTGTAATAGTAGGCGATCAAAAAGGCGTATTTAACCCAAAATGGTACCAATCAAACCGTCATCTTGTCCCGCAAAAATGATACCCTACCTGAGACAATCGCCCGAAAAATAAAAAAAATATGGCTCTCAGAAAATGGCAACACAAAAAAAAGATTTTATTCTGTTCAAAAATAAATCTGATGTGTAAAACTTTCCAAAAATAATAAAGTTAGACATATTGGGTATCTCCACGTCCGTAACAACCTGCTCTATAAAAATATTACATGAGATGGCCTCCCAGGTGAATGCTGCTGCTGCAAAAAAAAAAAAACTATGCCAAAACAACCATTTTTTTCCCTCTTGCCTCACAAAAAGTGTAATAGTAGGCGATCAAAAAGGCGTATTTAACCCAAAATGGTACCAATCAAACCGTCATCTTGTCCCGCAAAAAATGATACCCTACCTAAAACAATCGCCCGAAAAATAAAAAAAATATGGCTCTCAGAAAATGGCAACACAAAAAAAGATTTTATTCTGTTCAAAAATAAATCTAATGTGTAAAACTTTCCAAAAATAAAAAAGTTAGACATATTGGGTATCACCACGTCCGTAACAACCTGCTCTATAAAAATATTACATGAGATGGCCCCCCAGGTGAATGCTGCAAAAAAATTTTTTTAAAAACTATGCCAAAACAACAATTTTTTTTCCCTCTTGCCTCACAAAAAGTGTAATAGCAGGCGATCAAAAAGGCGTATTTAACCCAAAATGGTACCAATCAAACCGTCATCTTATCCCGCAAAAATGATACCCTACATGAGACAATCGCCTGAAAAATAAAAAAAATATGGCTCTCAGAAATTGGCAACACAAAAAGAAGATTTTATTCTGTTCAAAAATAAATCTAATGTGTAAAACTTTCCAAAAATAAAAAAGTTAGACATATTGGGTATCTCCACGTCCGTAACAACCTGCTCTATAAAAATATTACATGAGATGGCCTCCCAGGTGAATGCTGCTGCTGCAAAAAAAAAAAAACTATGCCAAAACAACCATTTTTTTCCCTCTTGCCTCACAAAAAGTGTAATAGTAGGCGATCAAAAAGGCGTATTTAACCCAAAATGGTACCAATCAAACCGTCATCTTGTCCCGCAAAAAATGATACCCTACCTAAAACAATCGCCCGAAAAATAAAAAAAATATGGCTCTCAGAAAATGGCAACACAAAAAAAGATTTTATTCTGTTCAAAAATAAATCTAATGTGTAAAACTTTCCAAAAATAAAAAAGTTAGACATATTGGGTATCACCACGTCCGTAACAACCTGCTCTATAAAAATATTACATGAGATGGCCCCCCAGGTGAATGCTGCAAAAAATTTTTTTAAAAACTATGCCAAAACAACAATTTTTTTTCCCTCTTGCCTCACAAAAAGTGTAATAGCAGGCGATCAAAAAGGCGTATTTAACCCAAAATGGTACCAATCAAACCGTCATCTTATCCCGCAAAAATGATACCCTACATGAGACAATCGCCTGAAAAATAAAAAAATATGGCTCTCAGAAATTGGCAACACAAAAAGAAGATTTTATTCTGTTCAAAAATAAATCTAATGTGTAAAACTTTCCAAAAATAAAAAAGTTAGACATATTGGGTATCACCACGTCCATAACAACCTGCTCTATAAAAATATCAAATGATTTGCGCCCTCAGGTGAATGCTGTAAAAAAAATTAAAAAAACTATGCCAAAACAGCTATTTTTTTCCACCTTGACTCACAAAAAGTGTAATACCAAGCAATAAAAAAGTCTTATGTACCCCAAAATGGTACCAATGAAAACATCACCTCATCCCGCAAAAAATAAGCCCCCACATAAGACAATAACTCAAAAAAATAAAAATCAATGGCTCCCGCAAACCAATCCATCAAAATCTGTTCTGCAAAATCTATATGGCGCTCCTTCTGTTCTGAGTCCTGCCATGTGCCCCCACAGCAGTTTACCACCACATATGGGGTGTTGCCGTATTCAGGAGAAAATGGGGGAAAAACTTATGGGGTGCTTTTCTCCTGTTAACCCTTGTGAAAATGAAAAATTTGGGGTTAAAACAACATTTTATTGGAAGAAATTAAACTTTTCATTTTCACAGCCAAGTGTTTCCAAATTCCGTAAAACGCTTAGGGGGTCAAAGTGGTCAGTATCCCCCTTAATATATTCTTTGAAGGGTGTAGTTTCCAAAATGGGGTCACTTTTTGAGGGTTTCCACTGTAGGGGTACGTCAGGGTCTCTCAATTACAAAATGGTGTCTAAAAACCATTCTAGCAAAATCTGCCTCCAAAATCCGTATGGCGCTCCTTTACATCTGACCACTGCCACAAACCCATAGAGACGTTTACCACCACATATGGGGTATTTCTGTAAACTGCAGAATCAGCGTAATGTATATTGAGGTTTAGTTTGCTGTTAACCCTTGCTGTGTTGCAAGAAAAAAATTATTAACATGAATAATCTACCAAAAAAGTGAAATTTTGAAATTTCACCTCTATTTTCCCTTAATTCTTGTGGAACACCTCAGGGGTTAACAAAGTTTGTAACATCAGTTTTTTATAATTTGAGGGGTGTAGTTTCTAAAATGGGGTCATTTATGGGTGGTTTCCATTACTTAAGCCCTTCAAAATCACTTTATATCTGAATTGGTGCTTAAAAAATGGTTTTGGAAATTTTGTTGAAAATTCCAAAAAATGCTTCCAAACTTCTATGCCTTCTAACGTCTGAAAAAAGTAAAATGACATTTATAAAATGATGCCAACATAAAGTAGACATATGGGGAATGTAAAATAATAACTATTTTTGGAGGTATTACTATGTATTTTGAAAGTAGAAAAATTGAAATTTGGAAATTTGCTAATTTTTCTAAACTTTTGCTAAATTTGGTATTTTTTTATAAATAAAAATGAAATATTTTGCCACAAATTTACTACTATCGTGAAGCACAATATGTGACGAGAAAACAATCTCAGAATGGCCTGGATAAGTAAAAGCGTTCCAAAGTTATTACCACATGAAGTGACACATGTCAGATTAGCAAAAAATGGCCTGGGCAGGAAGGTTTTAACTACCTTTCAGCATGAAAGGGTTAAACAAGTTGGCTACTCACACTTGATCTCATTGTCATCTCTTTCATTGAAAACACATGACTAATTTCACCTTCAAATTATCTGCTAAATCTAAAGGTTCACATATGTTTGCCACTCACAGACAGATGTCTCATATCTTTGATTTGGATATCCTTATCTACTTTTTAGGACTTGTGTGAAAATTAAGTAGGTATAATTCATGCCGAAATATAGAAAATTCTGAAGGGTTCATAAACTTTCAAGCAACACTGCATGTATGTATCTATATATGTATTTATGTGTATACATATATGTATATATACATATATCCAACCCCAAAAAGTAAAATATAAATAAATTGTAAAATGTAAATAAATGTAAACAGACTGAAATTATATTCACAATAGATTAGCTATTAGTATTGGTGGAGGGAATACTGACCAGGCTTCGCTATGTCCAGGACATAGTGAAACTAGTCCTACTGTCTTTTTTGACAGACATGGTGTTCCAACAAGAATATTGGAGACTAGATGGGGCAATGGATTTCCTACGCACAGCAACCAACAAATACTTTAGGTGAACTATGGGTTGAAGGAGCATGGAATGACATGGAATGACAGGAAGATATCCAACATGTCTTTGATGTCACCATGCTAGATGGGCAGCCAGTATCACAGTAAGGCGAGATGCCACCCTGCATTAATGTGACTGTGCCTCAAAATATACACCGATGCAGAACCCAAAATAAAGGGTGCACCAACTTGGTTGTGTGATTATTGACCAAGCACCACTAGCAGTTTATATTTTTGTCAATCTCGGCTCAATCATGTTAGGTTTTCCAGTTTTGTTTTGTTTTTCATTTTCTGGTAGCATATGTACACTATAACAGAGTATAACAGAATACAGCAAAAAAAACTGTGACAATATATTAAAACTATTCAAGAAACCATGAAGACAGATGACCCACTGACAGCTATGAAGAACTTGTCTATCCATTTCTCTAAAACCATGCTGAATACATACTGATTGCAGTCAGAGTTCTGGAAATGATCATATGGGTTTTCTCGAGGCAATATATTCAGACAGAGCCAGCAAAAGAACTGATAACACTTGCTGCAGGTCATTTTGTTACAGCCACTTTCTTTCTGTAAAAAAACAAAAACAAAAAAAAACCATATTATATATGTATATATAAAGGAACAATCCAATGACAATTATCTTCTGGCATGTCATAGATAAAAGCTCTGAAAACCACTGATTTCCTCCAGAACATATAGAGGGTTCTACACTTCTAGTCAGTCATCAAACCTAGCCCATGGTAAAAGTGAAAGGTTACCACAAGCGCATTAGCTCCATTGTAATTCAGTGGGCTCAGCAGCTGCATTTCCAGAATCCTCATAAATAATAATCTGCAGCATGTTCATTCTTCTACACAGATGCTCCCCCATTCACTTGCATTAACTGTTGAATGTTGCCAGACTAAATAATAACAGAATAGACAGAACCCTGAATGTGTTAATTAGTCCTAAAATGGTAATATACATTAGATAAACATAGACCAATCCTTTTGATATATGTGCAGTCTGGCCATCCAAGGATGTATGCCATTAGCGTAAGGGCTCAGTGCCTATATTGCAGACCGTAAACGGCCAGTCCGCAATATATGGACACTGGACGCGTGCACTCCCTGCTGCAGGTGCAGAACCATCGACTCGGGTCCATAATCTGCAACATACCAAAGATAGGACCTGACTAAAAAGCGCTTCCGTGGGCTTCCCATTCATGCCTCCGCAATGCAAAAAGACAGAACATGTACTATCTTTGGCTGTATGTTGGTAATTTATTTATTGAGGTAAATGATACAATATCGTATATTTGTCAGTGGCAAAATAATGTTAACATTTGCTTTCAGTATCTGGTGTGACATCCTTGTGCAGCAATAACTGCAACTAAAGGTTTGTGGTTAGAGATGAGCGAGCACTAAAATGCTCGGGTGCTCGTTATTCGAGTCGAACTTTTCCCGATGCTCGGGTGCTCGTTTCGAATAACAAACCCCATTGAAGTCAATGGGAGACTCGAGCATTTTTTGCAGGGGACCAAGGCTCTGCCTAGGGAAGGCTGGGTGAAAACCTCAGAAAATGATGGAAACACCACGGAAATGGACAGGAAACAGCAGGGGCAGCATGCATGGATGCCTCTGAGGCTGCCTAATCCCACCATTACCCCAAATTCTCAGGCAACAGCCTGGTGGTTACCCTCATGGCAATTGTGCTCACCCAGACCAAGAAAGGCGAGGCAAATACCCATCACATGTTAGGGAAGCACCCAACTAGGTGCAACGAAGGTCCATCACCGCCTGCAGGTGACACCACTGCTCATGCTGGCACTGCAGCTGACATCAAGTTTAGTATCTGTTCTTATCAGCTGCTGTGGCTGTTGGTGGTAAAGTGGTGAGCATAGCTGCTTCCCAAGCAGTTGACCTGGGTTCGATTCCCGTCTATCGCAGGAGGCAATTAAAAGAAGAACCAAAAAAAAAATCAGTACAATATCTAATACGTCCCCTACCTGGGTAAATTGTTTGGAGAGAATTGTTGGAGGGTGGGGGTCAGGCTGGGGGGAAGGAGGTTTAGCTGGAAGAGCCAGAGGAGTGCCCCCTGGGCTAGCGTGTGTGGTGGTGACAACAGCCGGATGGATTTGGAAAAACTCTAGCAACAATATCTAATACGTCCCCTATCCGGGTAAATTGTTTGGAGGGGGGGGCAGGCTGGGGGGAAGGAGGTTTAGCTGGAAGAGCCAGAGGAGTGCCCCCTGGGCTAGCGTGTGTGGTGGTGATAACAGCCGGGTGTAGTTAGAATGACGACGCAGGACCCCAACTTAAAAATTTAGCATCAACCGGTACAGTCATAAATTATGAGATTGATCAAGTGTGGTATGTCTTCTATGTATACTACTCAGTTTAATACCGTATATGGCATCTATCTGGAAAAATATTTTGGAGAGAAAGAAAGATAGGACAAAGACGTAAATTGTTTGGAGAGAGGGCCTGTAGGTGGGGGGGGCAGGCTGGGGGGAAGGAGGTTGAGCTGGAAGAGCCAGAGGAGTGCCCCCTGGGCTAGTGTGTGTGGTGGTGACAACAGCTGGATGTAGTTAGAATGACGACGCAGGACCCCAACTTAAAAATTTAGCATCAACCGGTACAATTGTCAATTATCAAGTGTGGCATGACTTTTTAGATGGAGATTGCATGTGGTCACGTACTCCCTGGAACCCCATAGTCACCCCTTCTCTGATGTGCTAGCCCAGAACATTCTCTGCCCTAATTCGCAAGACCTTTTGCTGTTTCCGTGTGCTGACAATGGGGATTTACCAGTGTTGTCTGAGGAGGTGGTGGACAATGGCGAGACACAGGTGTCGGGGGGTGAGGTAGTTGTATGGGAAGCAAGTTACAGTGGGGACTCCTTGGGGGGGACTTTCTCATGATGGGACAGATTCAACTTGGGTGGATCAGGCACAGGAACAGATCAATTTTTATTTTTGTGTTTATTTAACTTTTATTTAGCAAAAATAACCACAGAGATATTTATTTGTTATCTTCGCTGCGCAGTCTGGCGTTGGGGTTCGTCACTTTGATGGCGAGCTGTGCCGCTCTCTCCACAATGGTCTTTAGGTTCTTAGATGGAGACGTTGTGGGCGATTTCAGCACAGAAGGACTTGTTGCTCATCAACAGAACCTCGAGCTCCTTGACATTGTGGACCAGGAATTTGCGGAACCCTGTGGGCAGCATGTGTTTGGTCTTCTTGTTGCTA
>ONZH01022780.1:0-13988 GCA_900303285.1 Rhinella marina
AACATGGTGGTGGCAGCATCATGGTTTGGGCCTGCTTTTATCAGCATGGACAGGGAAGATGGTTAAAATTGATGGAAGATGGATGGAGCCAAATGCAGGACCATTCTGGATGAAAACCTGTTGGAGTCTGCAAAAGACCTGAGACTAGGACGGAGATTTATCTTCCAACAAGACAATGATCCCAAACATAAAGCAAAATCTACAATGGAATGGTTAAAAAATAAACGTATCCAGGTGTTAGAATGGCCAAGTCAAAGTCTAGACCTGAATCCAATTGAGAATATGTGGAAAGAGCTGAAAACTGCTGTTCACAAACGCTCTCGATCCAACCTCAAGGAGCTCGAGCTCTTTTGCAAGGAAGAATGGGCAAGAATTTCAGTCTCTAGATGTGCAAAACTGATAGAGACATACCTCAAGCGACTTGCATCTGTAATAGCAGCAAAAGGTGGCGCAACAAAGTATTAATGCAAGGGGGCCGAATAATTTTGCACACCCCACTTTTCAGTTTTATTATTACAAAAAAAGTTTAAATGATCCAATAAATTTCGTTCCACTTCACAATTGTGACCCACTTGTTGTTGGTTCTTCACCAAAAATTTAAAATGTTAAAATCTTTTTGTTTGAAGCCTGAAATGTGGCAAATGGTTGAAAGGCTTCAAGGCACTGTATATGTAAAAATAAAAATAGAAAAAATACAAAAGTTAAAAATAGTTCTGCTGAGGTCGTATTGCCCGTATGAATACTGTCCTCCTTTTTAGTTAATGTCCTCCTTTTAGTTAATCTGTGTTTGCATTAAACAACATACATCAGAAATCATCTGAATGAATGTATATATATCCGTATATATCCGTATATTTGCCTTTTGCCCATTAAAACAATATAACAAACAAAATGGAGCGGTTACTTTACCCCTTCCAGGGATTATGTTGAGTTCAATTCGATCCTTCACTTTTTAGTGGTCATCGCTCCTATGCTGCTCTGTACGGGGGGAATCCTGCTATTGGTATCCTGCACGCCCGGTTTGCTTCTCAGAGCGCACTCTGTGTCCACGTGGGCGCAAGGTCTCTCAAGTGTCCCTGCAACTTTAACCCCTTGAGGACAGAGCCCATTTTGGCCTTAATGTCTGGGCCAAATTTTTGAATTCTGACATGTGTCACTTTATGTGGTAATAACTTTGGAACGCTTTTACTTATCCAGGCCATTCTGAGATTGTTTTCTCGTGACACATTGTGCTTCATGACAGTCATAAATTTGAGTCAATATATTTCACCCTTATTTATGAAAAAATCCCAAATTTACCAAAAATTCTGAAAAATTTCCAAATTTCCAAATTTCAATTTCTCTACTTTCAAAATACACCGTAATACCTCCAAAAATAGTTATTATTTTACATTCCCCATATGTCTACTTTATGTTGGCATCATTTTGTAAACGTCATTTTACTTTTTTAGGACGTTAGGAGGCTTAGAAGTTTAAAAGCCATTTTTCAAATTTTCACCAAATTTTCCAAAACCATTTTTTTTAGCACCAATGCAGATATAAAGTGATTTTGAGGGGCTTACATAATGAAACCCACCATAAATGACCCCATTTTAGAAACTACACCCCTCAAATTATAAAAAACTGCTGTTACAAACTTTGTTAACCCTTGAGGTGTTCCACAAGAATTAATGGAAAATGGAGGTGAAATTTCAAAATTTCACTTTTTTCGTAGATTATTCATGTTAATATTTTTTTTCTTGCAACATAGCAAGGGTTAACAGCAAACTAAACCTCAATTTACATTGCTCTGATTCTGCAGTTTACAGAAATACCCCATATGTGGTGGTAAACGTCTCTATGGGTTTGTGGCAGTGGTCAGAAGGAAAGGAGCGCCATACGGATTTTGGAGGCAAAATTTGCTAGAATAGTTTTTAGGCACCATTTTGTAATTGAGAGACCCTGACGTACCCCTACAGTGGAAACCCTCATAAAGTGACCCCATTTTTGAAACTACACCCTTCAAAGAATATATTAAGGGGGGTACTGACCACTTTGACCCCCTAAGCATTTTACGGAATTTTGGAAACACTTGGCTGTGAAAATGAAAATTTTTTTCTTCCAATAAAATATTGCTTTAGCCCCAATTTTTTTTATTTGCATAAGGGGTAACAGGAGAAAAGCCCCCCCATAATTTGTTACCCATTTTCTCCTGAATACGGCAACACCCCATATGTTGTGGTAAACTGCTGTGGGGGCACATGGCAGGACTCAGAACAGAAGGAGCGCCATATGGATTTTACAACACAGATTTTGATGGAGTGGTTTGCGGGAGCCATTGATTTTTATTTTTTTGAGATATTGTCTTATGTGGGGGCTCATTTTTTGCAGAATGAGGTGAGGTTTTTATTGGTACCATTTTGGGGTAAATACACCTTTTTGATCGCCTGCTATTACACTTTTTGTGAGGGAAGAGGGAAAAAAATGGCTATTTTGGCATAGTTTTTTTAAAAAAAATTTTACAGCATTCGCCTGGGGGGCCATCTCATGTAATATTTTTATAGAGCAGGTTGTTACGGACGCAGCGATACCCAATATGTCCAACTTTTTTATTGTTGGAAAGTTTTACACATTAGATGCATTTTGAACAGAATAAAATATTTTTTTTTGTGTTGCCATTTTCAGAGAGCCATATTTTTTTCAGTTTTCGGGCGATTGTCTCAGGTAGGGTACAGTTTTTGCGGGACAAGATGACGGTTGAATTGATACCATTTTGGGGTAATTACGCCTTTTTGATCGCCTGCTATTACACTTTTTGTGAGGGAAGAGGGGAAAAAATGGCTATTTTGGCATAGTTTTTTAAAAAAAATTTTACAGCATTCGCCTGGGGGGCCATCTCATGTAATATTTTTATAGAGCAGGTTGTTACGGACGCAGCGATACCCAATATGTCCAACTTTTTTATTGTTGGAAAGTTTTACACATTAGATGCATTTTGAACAGAATAAAATATTTTTTTTGTGTTGCCATTTTCAGAGAGCCATTTTTTTTCAGTTTTCGGGCGATTGTCTCAGGTAGGGTACAGTTTTTGCGGGACAAGATGACGGTTGAATTGATACCATTTTGGGGTAATTACGCCTTTTTGATCGCCTGCTATTACACTTTTTGTGAGGGAAGAGGGGAAAAAATGGCTATTTTGGCATAGTTTTTTAAAAAAAAATTTTACAGCATTCGCCTGGGGGGCCATCTCATGTAATATTTTTATAGAGCAGGTTGTTACGGACGCAGCGATACCCAATATGTCCAACTTTTTTATTGTTGGAAAGTTTTACACATTAGATGCATTTTGAACAGAATAAAATATTTTTTTTTGTGTCGCCATTTTCAGAGAGCCATATTTTTTTCAGTTTTCGGGCGATTGTCTCAGGTAGGGTACAGTTTTTGCGGGACAAGATGACGGTTGAATTGATACCATTTTGGGGTAATTACGCCTTTTTGATCGCCTGCTATTACACTTTTTGTGAGGGAAGAGGGGAAAAAATGGCTATTTTGGCATAGTTTTTAAAAAAAAATTTTACAGCATTCGCCTGGGGGGCCATCTCATGTAATATTTTTATAGAGCAGGTTGTTACGGATGCAGCGATACCCAATATGTCTAACTTTTTATTGTTGGAAAGTTTTACACATTAGATGCATTTTGAACAGAATAAAATATTTTTTTTTGTGTTGCCATTTTCAGAGAGCCATATTTTTTTCAGTTTTCGGGCGATTGTCTCAGGTAGGGTACAGTTTTTGCGGGACAAGATGACGGTTGAATTGATACCATTTTGGGGTAATTACGCCTTTTTGATCGCCTGCTATTACACTTTTTGTGAGGGAAGAGGGGAAAAAATGGCTATTTTGGCATAGTTTTTTAAAAAAAATTTTACAGCATTCGCCTGGGGGCCATCTCATGTAATATTTTTATAGAGCGGGTTGTTACGGATGTGGCGATACCTAACATGTTTATGTATTGTGTGGTTTTTTATTTTTAATCAATTTTTTAACTTTTTTTTTAAACTTTTTTAACTTTTTTTTTTCCACTTTCTTGACTCAGATCCACTTGGTTCTTCAAGAACCAGTGGTCTGGTATTTTACAATACACTGCAGTACACAGTATAGTGTACTGCAGTGTATTTTCTTATAGCCTGTTCAAGCTCCTGCCTTTAGCAGGAGCTTGAACAGGCTTCCATGGCAAGCCAGACGAAAGCGTCTGGTTGCCATGGTAACCATCGG
Organism: Rhinella marina; assembly: GCA_900303285.1. Classification (NCBI taxonomy): domain Eukaryota; kingdom Metazoa; phylum Chordata; class Amphibia; order Anura; family Bufonidae; genus Rhinella; species Rhinella marina. Next base: position 4,255 of record ONZH01022780.1, read on the forward strand.
GACGCTGCCACAGCAGAGCAGCGTCCCGATGGAAGGGAGAGGGAGCTTCCTCCCTCTCATCTGCCCACACCATCGCGCTGCCAGCGCACCGCAGCGCCGATGGGAGAGGGAGGGAGCGCTCCCTCCCTGTTAACCCCTTCCATACAGCGGTCCCTACGGACCGCGGCATGGAAGGGGTTAAACTGCTGACATCGGTGCCAGCACCGATGTCAGCAGTTTCAAGCAGAGTATCAGCTGTATGCTGATACTCTGCTTGAATACCGCTCGGCCATCCTGAAATATTATTGCGGGCGGCACTCGCGGCAGCCGCCCGCACATTGCAAGTCTCCCCCCGCCGCCCCATCTGCCCACCCATCTGCCCACAGCCAATCAAGGGGGCGGGGGGGGACACCCTGACCTCCCCCTAAATACTGACACTCGGCGGGGATTCGCTAGAATAGCGCTATCCCCGCCGAGTACACGGAGCCTGCTGTGAATGGCTGGTCTGAATAGACCAGCCATTCACAGCGATCGCCATTATGGGGGGTGCACGGCACCCCCCTAGGCCTTCACTATGGATGGCTGACTGTGTCTAACAGCAGCCATCAAAGCATGTTAACCCCGCTGCACTGAGCAGCGGGGGTTAACATGCATGACGTACCGGTACGCCCTGTTGCGCTAAGTACCTCGCGCCCATGACGTACCGGTACGTCCATTGTCGCCAAGGGGTTAAAGAGCATCTGGCACTAAGTTATTTTATTTTACCTGATCTTTGCCCATATTTTAAATATCAAACATTCACTCTAAAGAACCCTATCTATTTGTTACCATCGATCTGGCCTTGAGGATACCTCACTTCCAGAAGCGGGTGATGCAGCAGGACACTTGAGAGACCTCGCGCCCATGTGGAACGCCATGTGGAGCGCCATACAGAGCGCGCTCTGAGAAGCAAACGGGGCGAGCAGGATACCTATAGAGGGATTCCCCCGCACGGAGCAGCATAGAACCGATGACCACTACAAAGTGAAGGATCGAATTGAACTCAACATAATCCCTGGAAGGGGTAAAGTAACCACTCCATATTGTTTGTTATATTGTTTTGATGGGCAAAGGGCAAATAAAATCGAATATATATATATACTAGCAGAAAGACCCGGCTTCGCCTGGGTATATTTCATCTATTTATTTAATGTTTCTGTGTGTCGTTGCAGAGAGAAAGTCAATGTAGCTGACAGAAATTGATTTTTACCTTCATTTTTTCAATCCCTATTGGCTGCGGAGTGGGAGGGGGTGTGGTTTAATGGGACACGGGGGGGGGTTAAGTCCTTCATTTCAGGGTGGCCTGAATTATAGGTTAATGCCATGGTAATTTGAGGAAACACAATGAGTAGCAGTGGAAGAAAACATTGCTTTGCGCGGGTATATTTAATCTATTTCATTTAATGTTTCTGTGTGTCGTTGCAGAGAGAAAGTCATCCTCCCTCCCATCCCTGCAGCTGACAGATGTTGATTTTTACCTTCAATTGTTCAATCTCCATTGGCTGCGGAGCGGGAGGGGTCATGGACTGACTGAGTCGGGGGCGTGACGTTTCAAGACCTGGGGCGGGGTTTTAAGTCCTTCTTTTGATGGTGTCCAGAATTACAGGTCGATGCCATGGTAATTTATGATGACACGCCATGGGTAACAGTGGAAGAAAACATTGCTTTGCACGGGTATATTTAATCTATTTCATTTAATGTTTCTGTATGTTGTTGCAGAAAGAAATCCAACTTCCCTCCCACCCCTGCAGCTGACAGAAGTTGATTTTTACCTTCATTTTTTCAATCCCCGTTGGCTGCGGAGTGGGAGGGGGCGTGGCCTGACAGAGTCGGAGCGTGGTTTCGCGAGATCTGGGGCGGGGGTCAGAGTGGCATGAATTACAGGTCGATGACATGGTAATTTATGGGGACCCGCAATGGGTAGCAGTGGAAAAAAACATCTTTTATTAGTACTGAATGGTCGTAGTCTAAAATTAGTCAATTTCATCTACGATTTTTGTGTGTCGTTGCAGAGAGAAATTCACCCTCCCACCCCTGCAGCTGATTTTTTTCAATCCCCGTTGCCTGCGGAGTGGGAGGGGGCGTGGCCTGGCAGAGTTGGGGGTGTGGATTATCAAGATGCTTCGAACGGTTGTAGTCTGAAATTAGTCTATTTCATCTAAAATTTTGTGTGTCATTGCAGAGAGAAATTCACCCTCCCACCCCTGCAGCTGACAGAAGTTTATTTTTCCCTTCATTCTTTCAATCCCTGTTGGCTGCGGAGTGGGAGGGGGCATGACCTGACAGAGTTGGGGGTGTGGTTTAGCAAAGCGCTTTGCATAGGTGATTTAATCTATTTCATTTAATGTTTCTGTGTGTCGTTGCAGAATGGCTGCAGAGTGGGAGGGGGCATGGTCTGAAAGAGTTGGGGGCGTGACTTAGCAAGACGATTCGAACAGTTGTAGTCTATAATTAGTCTATTTTATCTAAAATTTTTGTGTGTCGTTGCAGAGAGAAATTCACCCTCCCACCCCTGCAGCAAACAGAAGTTTATTTTTACCTTTATTTTTTCAATCCCCGTTGGTTGCGGAGTGGGAGGGGGCGTAACCTGACAGAGTCGGGGGCGTGGATTAGCAAGACGCTTCACATGGGTGTATTTAATCTATTTCATTTAATGTTTCTGTGTGTCATTGCAGAAAGAAAGTCAACCTCCCACCCATCCCTGCAGCTGACAGAAGTTGATTTTTACCTTTATTTTTTCAATCCCTGTTGGCTGTGGAGTGGCAGGGGGCGTGGCCTTACAGAGTCGGGGCGTGGCTTAGCAAAGCGCTTCGCATAGGTGCATTTAATCTATTTCATTTAATGTTTCTGTGTGTCGTTGCAGAATGGCTGCGGAGTGAGAGGGGGTGTGGCCTGACAGACGGGGCGTGGCTTAGCAAAAGGCTTCGAACGGTTGTAGTCTATAATCAGTCTATTTCATCTAAAATTTTTGTGTGTCGTTGCAGAGAGAAATTCACCCTCCCACCCCTGCAGCAAACAGAAGTTTATTTTTACCTTCATTTTTTAAATTCCCATTGGCTGCGGAGTGGGAGGGGGCGTGACCTGACAGAGTCGGGGGCGTGGATTAGCAAGACGCTTCGCATGGGTGTATTTAATCTATTTTATTTAATGTTTGTGTGTGTTGTTGCAGAAAGAAAGTCAACCTCCCACCCATCCCTGCAGCTGACAGAAGTTGATTTTTACCTTTATTTTTTCAATCTCTGTTGGCTGCGGAGTGAAAGGGGGTGTGGCCTGACAGAGATGGGGGTGTGGCTTAGTGAGACCTGGGGCGGGGGTTTTAAGTACTTCTTTTAGGGTGGCCTGAATTAAAGGTCAATACCATGCTTATTTATGAGCCCACGCAATAGGTAGCAGTGGAGGAAAACATGTTTTATTACTACTGAACTGTAGTAATAGAAAAAAACATAAGTTATATTTATGGTAACTGGAATACCTTTAACAGTGTCAGTGAATAGAAATGGATGAGATCCTCAGCTGCTGATAATTACCTGGTTGTTATGGAAACCTGCCCTCCCTGTGTTCGCCTTTGCAGAGAATGGCAGTTGGAGTTTAAAACCAAAGTTCCCAGTTGTAATGTTGGCTAATGGAGATCATATTTTGGGAATATCTCAGGAACGGTATGTCCTAGAGAGATGAGACCTGGTCTAAAACCTTCCCGGACACCTGATGTACCTGTGTGCCGAATTTGGTGAAAATCGGTATAGAGGTATTGCGCATAGAGAACAGACAGACAGACAGAAACTCATTTTTATATTATTAAGATATATATATATATATATATATATATATATATATATATATATATATATATATCGAGATGATATCTGATGTATGAAGTTTGATGCAAATACAGCTTAACTAAAAGAAGGACATTAGTTAAAAGGAAAACATTAACTAAAAGTAGGACAGTATTCATACGGGCAATACGACCTCAGCATAACTATTTTTAACTTTTGTATTTTTTCTATTTTTATTTTTACATATACTTCCCATTTCTTCATCTATTACCGTATATACCCCACGTCCAGCGCTTATACAAACCTTCAACACCAGGTTATCCTGGATCCATTATCTTATAAATTCCACTCTATTCATTTAACTCATTTAATTTGTTTAATAAATTTATTTTAAATATTATATTAGTTGATTGCTACTATTTTGCATATACCAAAAGCCCTGAATGACGACATCTTTCTTCGGTATTTGTATAAATAGTTCTATTATGAGGAAGTATAACAAGAGTGACAGCTATATAATCCTGACTAAAACTATAATGACGACCCATATGTTTTTTTTATGGAAGTCACAAATGGACTTCAAGCCTGCATATACGTCTTTTTACAGTGGTGCAGGTTTAGCCCAGCACAGGTGTTTAAAAAGTTTTTAAAGGGCCACCTCTTCAAAGCCCAGAATGAGCAGGAATTTGAATGTATAAATTATACATTTTACTGAATCATTTCCCATAAAATTCTACATCAATCTGCTCAGCTCCTCCTGCTGTACAACATGCTGAGCACAGGTTAGACAGCATATTCACAGTGACAGGTTCCCTTTAAATAGTACTAAAGCAATCTCAGTATTATATAGAATAGGAATACAATTTATGAAAACTGTGGGCACAACAAAATTCTTCAAGAACTGGAAAAAGAAAAGTTGAATGCTTTAGTAACATAAAGCTAGGTTTCTTATGTTTTTATTTTTAAAAAGCCTTCTCATTTTAAAGAGGTTTTCCCATCTGAGACATTGTTAGCATATCACTAGTTATGTCTAAGTATTTTTTATTTTGTTTACTCTTTAATATTAAAGAAAATCTTCCATAAATGTTAGGAAACTAATTAGTACAAAATTCTGCGCCAAAAAAAAAAACAAAACAAAACGATTTTCATAGTTGGACATATACTTTAACAATGCATCTTATCATCCAGCTGTCCTTATTCTCTGTTCTGTTTCCTCCATACCCTGCTCACTATGTTTCTTTTATCAGATGCCATTTTTTAAAAGTAATAGCAAAGAAAATGCAAAACTCCAGAGAGAACGCTAAAGCTGTTTCTAGTAGTTTATATTCATGGAAAGGGCATCAGATTGCTGAATACAAATTCTGTGTATGATAAAGATATTTGCTTAAACTTTGGTTCATATTCCATGAGAAGCATAATGTATCTATGGAGTCTCTTGCTATCATTTAAAAGTTGGTTTTCTGATGCTTATTAGTAAGACTATCTTTTCATAACAAATTAATCCAATCTATTGTTCAGTACGAATGATAATATTCTGTATTTACAGGGACACTTTGTATTCAGAATGTAGCCCTACAGATGTAAGGCCTATTTATCTGCCACCAATATATATAATAGGATGGCCTTGTCTATACAATACAGAACTATACAATGACATTATCACCAATATACTAATTGCATGTTATGAAAACACTGGATTCCCATGCTGCTATTGCATGCACATGTTGTATGACAGCCATGGCAACAACCCTCACAAAATAACAATGAAAATAGCATTTTGCTACAATTTATTCCCATTCTGTCACACATGTGAAAGACACAGCTGCACACAAAATGGATCCTATATGATACACTTTCAAAGTTATGATGGACAAAACATTTTACTATAATTATTTGCTGCGTCTCAAACTTACAGCTATCTACAGCTAAAAGAAATGTGAAAATACGTATTCATTTATTTATCAGGCTAGTAGTATTTTCATTTTGGCATTTTAATATTTCTGCTTTAAAGGATTTTGCTGGCCATACCGACAGAACAGATGCAGACAACTGTATGCAGTTACAAATGTCTACCAGACTCATTAGAGGGATTGTTCAAAAATAAAGCTGCGGGTAAGATTCACATATATCTTATAAAAGTAGGTACAACAGACAAAAGTCCATCAAGTCCAACCTGCAATCCTGCTATATCGATCCACGGAACAAATCCCTGGATAAATGTCCATCTTCCTTTTAAAAAGGGGTTTGGCCAAAGGGAAAGGGTGTGAAGAACATGATTTCTATACATTGTCATAAGCCTCAATGTTATTTTGAATTAAAAAGTCATCTAAACCTTTTTTTGAAGCCATCTACTGTGTTTGCTGTGACCAGCTCCTGTGGAAGACTATTCCAGAGATTCATAGACCTTACTGTAAAGAATGCTTGTTGCCTCTTATAACTAAATCTTTTTTTCTCCAGGCGTAGGGAGTGGCCCCTTGTTTTTTGAGGGGGTTTAACGCAAAATAGCTTCCCTTGATATTTTTGTATGGTCTGTTTATATATTTTACAGGCTAATCATGTCCCCCTTTAGATGTTTTGACAAGGCTAAACAAGTTCAGTTGATTTAATCTCTGCTCATAACTAAGATCTTCCAGGCCCTTTATGAGTTTAGTTGCTCTTCTCTGTACTTTTTCAAACTCCATGGCATCCTTTTTATGGACTGTTTCCAACTGAACTGGTTCGAACTGAACCACGTATTCCAGTTGAGGCCGCACCATCGCTTTGTATGGTGGCAATATTACATCCCTGTCCCATGAGTCCATACCTCTTTTAATACAAAACAAAATTCTATTGGCCTTAGAGGCAGCTGACTGGCATTGCATGCTGTTATTTAGTCTATGATCTACTAATACACCCAGATCCTTCTCAACAAGTGACGCTCCCAGTTTTACCCCCCCCCCAGGACATATGCTGCATGCAGATTATTAGCCCCCAAGTGCATAACTTTACATTTATCTATATTGAACCTCATTTGCCAAGTGGAGGCCCAAACAGTAAGTTTGTCCAAATCAGCTTGTAACTTATTAACATCTTATTATTATATAACAGAATACTTGCTATTATAACAGCATACAATGTCAGCTGCTTCTAAGGCTACCAGGATATTGTCATGTATTAAGCGAGGCATGGACTCGCGGGGCAGGGATGTATTATTACCACTTTATACAGCTATGGTGCAGCCTCATCTGGACTATGCAGTTCAGTTCTGAGTACCAGTCCGAAGAAAGGATGCCCTGGAGCAGGAAAAAGTACAAAGGAGAGCAACTAAACTGATAAGGGGCATGGGGGGTTATAAGATTAAAAGAAAACTTAAAAGAATTACATTTATTTAGTCTTGAGAAGAGACATCTAAGGGTGCCATGATTAACCTATACAAATATATAAACGGGCTATACAAAAAATAGGGTGAAAACCTATTCCATATAAAATCTCGTCATAAGACAAGGGGAGGCACTGGCTCCGACTGGAGAATAAAATGTTCAGTCTCCAGAAGCGTCAAAGCTTCTTTATAGTAAGAAATGACATTAATGCTTTTGAAAATTTCGAAATCTGAGTCTTACTTCCTTTCTAGGATTCGTGTCCCTACCTATCCCTTGGTTTCACTTGATGGAATTATGTCTTTTTTCAACTGTATTAACTATACAACTATATGTTTCAATGCTGTGGGATCTGCAGTTTCCCAGCCAAATTTATGACAAAAGAGTACCTGACAAATGTATGCCAAAAAAGATAAAGTATACGAGCAGGTAGATGTATATGTTTGGAAATTTTCCTTGTGTATATTCACACATTGCAGTTTGGATATGGTTCGTGCCTGGCAACAATGCAGCAAGAACCACACACGCTTTACCACCAATTGGTAAGCTATGACAGGAAAAGATCATTAATAGAGATGAGCGAGTAGTGAAATATTCGAAAGTTCGAATTTCGATTCGAATAGACCGCGTTATTCAACTATTCGACCGAATATCGAATCCCATTATAGTCTATGGGAAAAAAATGCTTGCCACTTGGAAATCTCAATTCGACCACTTGGAGGTCACCAAGTCCACCCTGAAACCTCAGAAAATGATGCCAACACTGCTGGAATGCAACTGGGACAGCAGGGGAAGCATGTCTGGGTGCATATAATGCGCCCAAGTCGCACTATTACGCCACTATCACAGCCTCTCAACAATACACTCCAAACACAATATAACTTCTATGTAAAGTGAGACAGACAATACAAGGAAACCTTCTTTCCTCTACATTGCCATGGACCCCAAGCCAAACTGTACAAAAAAGAAGAAAAAATTCTGCACCCCTTAAAATCACGTTGCCTATGACAACCACAGATGGCATAGGCAAGGGGGAAAGCAAATAGACCCCACCCCTAATTGTCATTGTGTGTGTGTGTGAGATGTGGTCAGACATGTCTTCTTTAAAATGTAAAAACAACTCAAACACATGCAGAAGCCTTAAAATGCCCAAATTGTTGGCGTTTGAGATGTTGCCATTTAGGCTTGTAGAAATGAAAGCTTTCTGCAACCTGATGGGGGCTGCCATCCATCAGTATCCTGTCCCTAGCCATCACTATTTTTCCCTCTGTGCCATCCCTGCCTTGCCCTAGCACATGTCCCAAAACATCATCCACGCCCGAGTAACACGGTTACTGCAAAAGGCCATTTGACCACCAACACTTGGACAAGCGTTTGAGGCCGGGATGCTACATCTCCCTGACAGCACACTGGGTGAATGTTGTGGAGGCGGGGACGGGCAAACCTGCTACCCCCACCCAAGTTTTGGGCCTTGGTTCTGTCAGGATTTCCGCAACCCTTACAGACAGCTCGGCAAACCCCTCCTTCTCCTTCTAGATTTGTTAAATCTGTCCACCACCCAGTCAAGTCCACAAAGTCCAGTCTCGTCGATAGCCTGCAGAAACTGCAGGGACCTCACTCTGACCCTCCTTCCTCCCACCCTGCCCAATGTTATCAACCGAGTGTTCCCACCCATGCCCACTCCCAGGAGCTCTTCTCAGGTCCCTTACCTGATTTTGACTCCTCGCCAGTCCTGCAAGAATCGCAGGAGCTATCTGAGGATTTTGTTTGTTCTGATGCCCAAACACTGGAGCAAGCTCCATCTCTAGCTGATGGTGGTGTGGAACGGGCACTAAAGTGTAAAATGATTAGGGACGATGATGAGACACAGTTGCCAGCAAGGGAGGCTGTTGGTATGTCGGGTGGGCCGGAGGAGGAGCAAAGTGAGGCAGTGTAAGAGGAGGTGGTTGAGTATGACGAAGTCAGTGACCCGACCTGGCCAGTGTCATGTCTAGCAGGTAAAGCAGTGGGGATGTTGAGGGATGCGTAGGACCGCAAAAGGCAGGAAGAGGCCGTGGGGTGGCCAGAGGCTTATGGAGAAGGCAGGCTAGAGCCCGCAGGGCCGCATCTCTTCCCTATAACAGGCCCCACACAAAGCTCTCCCATCGAGGGCTCTTAAGGTCCTTGTTGTGAAGATATTTTAATGAGTGCGCAAAGTTAGCTTGAGGTGAGACCTTGAAAAAATTATATATGGAGGCCCTTGAGGTGAGCCCTCGAAAAATTATGTGGAGGCCCAAGAGGTGAGACCTCTTAAAAATTGTGTGGAGGCCCAAGAGCTGAGACCTCTTAAAAATTGTATTAAGGCCCAAGAGCTGAGACCTCTTTTTAAAAATTGTATTAAGGCCCAAGAGGTGAGACCTCTTAAAAATTGTAAGGCCCAAATTTCCTCTTAAAAATTGTATTAAGGCCCAAGAGCTGAGACCTCTTAAAAATTGTATTAAGGCCCAAGAGGTGAGACCTCTTAAAAATTGTGAGACCTCTAAAAGTATTAAGGCCCAAGAGGTGAGACCTCTTAAAAATTGTTTTAAGGCCCAAGAGCTGAGAC